>VYZX01007923.1:157454-179026 GCA_013401335.1 Brachypteracias leptosomus | reverse complement strand
GGGGAAGCATTTATTGTCTCCGTCATGTCTATTTCATGTCTATTTTATCAAATGACTTGTGTGGGCAAGCCAGTGGGACAGGTGCACTAGAGCTAAATAGCATTGTACCCTGGATTAATCTGTTTAAATTCTTGATATGATGCCCTGCAAATGAGCAGCAGGGGCACAGGAGACTCACCTGGAAGGTTTGTGGTTAGTTCCTGCCTAGTCACTCTCAAATTCAGCAGATATCTGTACAATGAAGACTACTTCCAAAGATTCACAATTTACAATGGGTGGCTACTGTCTTTAAAAATGCGAACCAGAGGAAAGGCCTTTTAAGCTAGGAAAATGTTCTTCAAGTCTGGAAACAATATTATATTAAGCTCAGAGAAGCACACAGGGAAGATGAAGAGTCTGGCATATTGATCTTCAAAGAAACAGGAAGAAAAAATTGCAAATTACTATAAAACCACTTTTATGTTTATGAAGAAGATGTACTTGTTTGGAGGGAAAGAAATAGGTGAGAAGAGAAAGTGAAACAGAGCATCTTTGTTTCTCATGTTCATTCCCCAAGAAAGCACAAGAACAGAAGGGGAAGCACCTTTTAAGGAGCTATAGACAGGGTTCAGAGTGACAGGGTATGGACCCATTTCCCACCACATGTCAAAATTCCAGTTGAGAATCAGCATGAAGTGACAGGCAGGGTGAGAAGTCTGTTTTGCTGTGTCTGTAAATATGCCAATAAGTACTTCCAGTAATTGCTCCCTGTGATGTTTTGGGCTTCTGCTTTTGGTTGAGCTTGCTCCTCTGCTTTAGGTTTGTGATGGTCCAAGACTACTTTGTTTAGCTTATAATACCTGCTTCCTTATGCATGTTTAGTTCCTGTCTGTAAGTGTGCACAGAACATTTTTCGACAGTAGCATTCACAAACCCTGTGTAGGACCATGACAGAGTCTGTGAATTCATCATGAGCCTGATGGACTCTGAAGAGTCACCCCCTAGGTGAACCCCCTCCTCTCACACCCCAGCCCAGGGGCTGAGGACCCACTTTTGGCTCAACTGATCCTGACTTGACCTTGAACCTGACCTGATGGTCTGGATGCTTGACTGAGCAAGGTTACTGACTACATCTTCCCTGCTTGCATTAAAAGTCTCACATGGCAGCTAAATTACAGCTCATTGCTAAAAGCTAATTAAAATAGCTTTAAGAGAACTAGAACCCATGTGAACTTCCCCTCATTTAAGCTTTTTTTGTCAAGGAAAACTTGCACAGTATTCAGCAGTGTTGTGAGCTTCCCATGCAAAGTTAGGAGAGGAACATGGCAACAGAGTCATACGAGAAGTGATTTTGTAATGCAATTCCAACAGGTGAGTTGCTGAATGCAATTTCCTTTTAAGTTTTCCATCAGACTAACAACCCACAAAAACAGAAGTTGAAAATAATATTTGGATAAATATAATTGCTATGTACATTTCCCGGATTATTTAACCACTGTGGTTAAAATTGAAATGCACTGGATGGGTACTTTATTTCTTGTTTTTCTAGGTTATAAAGCTCTTGTGTACTGAGCTCTTTGGCAAGCAGATCAGTTTTCAGTGCATGATCTGCACAGGATCTGACATACTTGTCTGTGATCAATTAATACAATAGTAATTAGATTTGTTATAACAATTAAATTAGATGTGTTTTCAAAAGTAGTTTTCCAATTCACCAAATAATATTTTCCATCTCCCAAAGTATGAAATTCCCCTGTGCTTCTCTACCACACTTGGACATGCTGTGAACGTTGTCAATTCCCAATGGATTCATGCCATCCCTAATTCTTTTGCTGATGGAAAAGTGATGATTTTCATTCAAAGAAATTGACTAGTACAGGCAAACCAGCTGGTGAGAAATAATTCACAAATAGAAGTTTTGCACAATGCTGAACTCCAGAAGAAGAGCAGAAGTTTGTGGGAGATAAATCTCCTGGCCTGAAAATCTGTGGCCTCTTCCAACAGCAAATCTAAAATAAAGTCAGTCCCCATTTCAGATGAACTAGATTGTGAGTTCTGTAAATCTGAAAGTACATTGTCATCCCATCCCCCTGCCTCACCTCCAAGGTTTATCTTTCACTCCTGGAAAAGCTGTTATACCATTTCACATCATGTTAATGCTGGGACTGCACTGGCATAGATACTGTTGTATTTCACCATGCCCGGCTTAACTTAATCTCAGGTGAGGCATGAGTACCTTCTTTTACACCGCTCAAGTTGCAAACTACACGCACAAGTGTTTACACTGGCTCTGTGCTTGCTTTGGGAAATCTAACCCAGCAGAGAGGTACAGCAGCATGGACATGCACAACCTGACTAGGTGTGAAATCTGCCAAAACACCACCCAGAAAAATGTAGACTGCTCTACTTAGACTTAGGAAGATCTTCAATGTTTGAAATAAGGTGGTCACAGGAAATCTTGCCTGAAGCTTTTTCCTGGTAAGCAAAGAAGCAAATAACATTGTCTCTAGTCTCCCAAGCAGACAGACTGGACTTCCACTCAAAGCATATGCTCCATACCCAGGCTGTTGTTGCCCTTGCTAAAAACCTGGTATGGCACAGAGAAAGGTCCATACATTAACACTCTGATTACTGTGAAAAGAATTACTTATACCTGAATGTGCTGCTGTACAGCATTATAGTTGATATTAGTCTTTTCACTAAGTATGTGTGAGACAAAAATCAAGTTGCAGACAGTGTAAAAGAAACTTCCCAGTATTTTTGAATGCATTCTTAAGAGATGTATTGATCAGAATCAATAATAGAAGTATTTTGCTATTACACTTCTAGTAAAACATATAATTCTTAGGGGAAACGGTCGCTAATTAACAGATGGCAAGGGCTCCACCCTCCTGAAAATACAGGATTTATTTCCCAAGAATACTAAGTTAGCATCTGCCACCTCACACAAATTGCTTAAAATAAAAAAAAAAAAAGGGAAAAAAAAACCCTGATTTTTAATTATTCTCAGTGGCTCTTGTTTTCCTTGTTCAGCTCTAATCAGCTCTTCAGCTTATGCTCAAAAATTGAAAATTTAGTGATACAGTGGCTTATATCCATGGAGATTTATATACATAAATTGTGTACTTGTTTTGGATATAAATGGTATGAATTTATTCGCCATAGTGAAGAGTTCAAAACCATGAAAAAAAGAATCTAAAAAGTCATGAAAAGAAAAGGTTGAGAAAGGATTTCCATAGATTGTCCAGTTTCTACTCTGTCCCAGTGCAGGAACAACAACCCAGTAGTCTCAATTTTTGGGAAAAAAGCAGTTTCTTTTAGCCTAAGCCAGGGGATTTCTTTTAACTAGGAGTTACAGCAGAGCTTTAGGTCCTGGAACAGAGGCTGAATGTCTACCTACAACAGCCACTCTCTGTTAACCCCCTTCCCCCCCACCAAATAGAGGAAGAGAAAGAGAATAAGGGAGAAAAACTTATGGCCCCCTCCCAAATGGGAGAGGAAGGGAATGAGAGAGGGAGAGGCTTCTGGATTAGAAAAGAAAACTAAAACAGCTTTAATGAAGATAATAGGAATAGAATATATACAATTATATACAAAACCAATATTGAAACCAACCTCTCCCTGATGGCAATTGCATCACTGTCACCACTGAGGCTGTGGAGCAGGCACTGGCAAGTCCCAGACTGGGCTCAGCAGCTGATGGGAACTGGGTTCAGGAACACACGAATCAGGATCAAAGGCAGGGCCGAGAAGAAAGGTGGCTGAAGGGAAGGGCATAAGGTCACACCAAAGGAAAAAGGGAGGCCTAAGGATCCCAAAGGGAAGAGGATCAAGATCCTCGTGATCCTTCAGCTTTATACTGAATATGACGTATATGGGATGGAAAACCTTGTTGGCCAGTTTAGGGTCACCTGTCCTGGCCGCTCCTCCCCACAGGTGCAGCCTTTCATTTTTCTGCATCCCAACATGGACACAACATTCAGCAGTGACCTTGGTCTGCACACCAGTCCTTGGTAATAACTCTAAACATCAAGTGTTATCACTGCTAGAAGCAGACACTGTGAAAACATGCTGTGAGCTTCAGAAAGTGCAGTTAGCAGAGACTCAGATGAAAAGTAAAACCACTGAACAGAGTTTGGTTCTAACTCTGACCAGGACAAGTAGCTAGATTTGCTGAAGCCTTAGGCCACAAGCTGTAAATTTCCACTTAGATTTACTGAACATGTACCTACTTAGTCAAAACATGGCCTCTAGAACCTGCTACGTACTTCAGAAGATAAGGAGGCTTCAAGGCTGCAGCCATCAACAGCAGGTGCAATGAGACAAGGTAACGGCCTGGGCAGAGACAGTGAAGCAATTCAAGGAGTCAGAAGATGTCAGACCAGAATAACTTTTTGGACTCAATGAGGAAGGGAGATGTTGGGATGAAGGTTGGACTTGATGATCCTAGAGGTCTTTTCCAACCTAAATAATTCTATGATTCTAGGAAGAAGACTCCAGATCCAAATATTACTATGGGACCAAACTGTCATGTGAGGGGCAGATGAATAGTTAGGAAGAGTATAATTGCCCAGGGATTTCTTTATTCAGTTGGGACCCCATTCCAGAGGCCCCCTGCATGAGCTGCTCCTGCTGCTGTACCACTCCATTAAATTATTTATTTTTATAAAATCTGATACCTGAGAGTCTGCTTTGGGAAACCTAGGATTTGAATTTCAGAGCAAACTACCACCAGACGCCCAGACAGAAGGTAAGAGAATCAGGAATAAGCATGCTGAAACTTTAAAATCTTCGCTAAATGATATAAAGGATTGAGTAAACACATATAATCTTTTGGCCATACACATGCAATCCCTTAGACCTAAACCCTCTACCAAGTCTGGTATTAGGAGTGAATCCAGCTACACCTGGACTCCTCTCTGTGAACGAGTTTAGAAAGCAAGGGGGTCCATTCTGAACCTCAATGGAAGGGTCTCCCTTACCTTTTCACAGCTCTAATCTCTGTTGAAATCATTTCAAATCAATTCTAACTCAATTTCCCCTTGTATGTTTCCTCTGTGCAGTAAGAAATAGAGTGAACCTTGCCATCAAACTCTATTAAGTCTCAATTTTACAAACTCTTTAGGTGATCTAAAACACTCATCTGTGGCAAGGGGCTGCTTCATCCCTTTTTAAACATAGTGGCCTTTGTGTCCATTTCTTGTTCTCTACACGTGTAAATGATACTGGCACTGGTTCAGTCCCTAGTTCATCTGTATGGCCCATCACTAGGGTCTGAGTAGCTGCATTGCTTGTCACTGAGGTTTGAGTAGCCACAGTTTTGGGGGTTGGAGTAGCTGCAGTGCCTGTCGCTGGGGTCTGCATAGCCACAGCGCCCGTCATTGGGGTTTGAGTAGCTGCAGTGTGTGTGTCACGGGGATTTGGGTAGCCACAGTGCTTGTTGTGGATGTTGGGGTAGCCTCACAGCACCCACATCTGTACTGAGCACCAGTAGCAGATGGGGTGATCTTGTTGAATAGTTGCTTAACCCTAAACAAAACCTGGCCCACATTCAGGAGACAACAATAAGAACATGCAGGTTTGAACATCCCAAGGATACACAACATTCTTAGATGCTCTTATAATTGGCCTAATGGAGAAGGGGAAGATATGAGAAGATAATGCACTTCATAAACTGGTTCCCTGAGAAGGAAAGATAAAAAGTGTAATTATTAATTACACTCAATAATTGTGTAACAATTAAAAAGGTACTTATTAATAGTTTCTGGAAGATGGCACCCAAAATATGGAGATGTCTTCCCCATGGATTGGCTCCCTGAGGAGAGACAATAAAAGGTGTAATTGTTAATAGCTTTTAGAATTATAGCACACAAACTATGAAGATGATGGAAATACTGAATACAGATTATGCTCCCGACCGTTGTTGCACAGTACAGCTGAATGATTCCCTTGACCAGGACTCCCGGGCTGATAGCCCACGCAACACAGAGCAAGTAAGGTGTTATATCCCACAGCTCAAATAACAAATCTACAAGAGAATAAATCAACATCATGACCAGCAACTATTAAACCAATACTAGGAATACTTATAACAAATCAGTTTTAACATGCTTTGATCAGATCTGTCATTATCTCAACCCCTTGAGCCCCATGCTGGGCGCCAAAAGGGACTGTCATGGTTTGAACCCAGCTGGCAGCCAAACACCACACAGACACTTGCTCATCCTCCCCCCACCCCAGGAACTAGGGGGAGAAAATTGGAGTGGTAAGGAGACTCATAGGTTGAGAGACAATTTAATTCTTGAAATAAAATAAAATTATAATGATAATAGTAGTAATAACAGAACATACAAACGAGTGATGCACAATGCAATTGCTCACCATCCACTGATTAAGGCCCAGCCCATTCTTGGCTACTGATACCTCAGCAGAAAATCCCAAACTGCAATCTTGGAAGTGAGAGAGAGAGCCAGACCCGCAGCTAACACTCATCTGTATACTGAGCATAACATTACATTATACAGAATATTCCATTGGCCGATTTGAGTCTGTTGCTCTGGCTATGCATCCTCTCACCTGGTGCACCTACACACTCACAAGACATGGGAAGCTAAAAAGTCCTTGATTCCTTAGCAACAACTAAAACCAGTGGTATATTACCAGCATTCTTCTCATACCAAATCCCATACAGAGTCCAAACCACAGCACTCTTCTAGCTAGTAAGAAGCAAGCTACTAAGAAGAGAGGAAAGAAATTGGCTCTATCCCAGCCAAAACTAGGACATCTGTCTTTAATTAGAACAATTGATGACCAACATGCAGAGCAATCACAGATCAGGCCTGGTGTAATTATGATCTTAATAATGCCCCTGGGATATGAGGATTAGCATGTGGTCTAGAGCTGGTTGAAGAGCAAAAATTCCTCTGGGAGAATAATTCAAAGTTTTGGTATCATTTTAACTTATCATAAACTCCCCAAATTTAGAATTCCTATATGGAGGAAAATCTGAGGAAAAAAAGAAAGTTGACCCAATAGCAACATTTTCTTTCAAATCCAACTTAAAAATAAGTTTTATGAAGTGTGAAATAAATAAATAAATAAACCCACAGAATAAATTTCTCTCAAAAGTTTTCATTTGAGACGTTTCAGCAATGTCAGATATTCCCTACATTCCTCCCCTCATCATTGCTTTCTGATTTCAAACCTGAACTAATGAAGTCCAGGAGGAAGTGATCCAATAATCACAAACCAAAGCAAACTAATAATCACAATCTGAGTTTTCTGTTGAAACACATTTTGGTGTCCTGTTGGTTTGAGGAGGATATATACATACTCTGCATGTTGCCAGCTCAGGTTCCAGATTACAATTATGTGTGGGCCGAAGGTCACAATTTATGAGAAAGTTGATAAAAATCACAGCTATACTGTTTTTAATAGAACATACATCAAAAGAAGGGGCTAAGAATGAAGAACTGTTTATCAAAAGCTACAAGGTGAGAATTCACATTTGAAAAAAAACAAACTATAAAGTTTCCTTCCGTTTTAGAGACATCTAAACATTTCTTTTGACCTATTGTGGTGTGATGGGTGTGGGTAGGCCAGAAAGGATGTAGTACGGGGTACTACTTCTTCAATGAGTCCATTTTGATTGCAGATCTGAAAGCATCTTTTCAAAATGGCAAGTGAGGTGGTTTACACAGAGGTATCACGCAAGGAAAGAGTGCATTTTATTTCACAAACTTCAGATACAGGTAAAAAATTGTCATCTTAATATTACTTAATTTTCCTTTACTCGGTCACACGTTCTTAAAACTTTCATTGTTTCTCGAATCAAAGCATTCATAAGAAGATGAAGTCATGTTGAAAGCATTTTATAGCTATTAATATCTACCTCTGTTTATTTTAAATCTATTTGGTTTATAAATTTGTGTTTATTAATAGAAGAAATACTGAATTCTAGCAAAAGTAAAAAATGACCTTTAAACTCCCATTTTGAATTTCAGTAGTATGGCTGAAATGTGCTGTTTCTGAAATACATTAACGATTAGACATTGCAGATACTGATACAGATTACTGGAAACTCATGGGCAATTACAGTGCACTGATGACGCTGAATGGACTTTTCTCTCTTTCTGTTCATTTACTTTTTATCTTTTAATTTGATTCATTTTCTTAGACACCAGAGGATTTGTAAATTGTAAAGTGATGGGTCTGTTTATCTTCTTTCTCTTCTCTCTTTCTCCCTTTCTCTCTCTTCTAAAACTTCTATGTTGAGGAAAATACAAAAGGTTTCTATAATTTTGAGAACTGTTAGTCCTACAATTTTTATGACCTACTGATGTCTTCCAATATAAAACTGCATTACTTCAAAATTTTATTTTTGAGACATAAAGTCAAAAGATAGCCATTAATGGATATAAGTAGGAAATAATATTTTTAAAACAAAAGCATCAAGTTAAATTTCTTAGATTCTGATAAAAAGTAGATCTTTGCTAGTTATAAGGCAATTAAGTATGGAAAATTTATTTAAAACTGTAATATTCAGAGGTCATACTGTGAAAGAAAAATGTATCCTGAATATGCTAGCAAAACATTTATTCTATAAAAATAGGGTTTGTAGATTTCTTGGGACACTGTGCTAAAAGCATCCACACAAGTATATACAGATGTCTTTGTCTTTCATGTGTTGACTTAGTTTGCCCCTTAGATTGTGTGATCATTTCATCGTAAAAAAGCTGTATTGCCAAGATGATGCTCACAATTTTTTGAATTTTTTTTCCATTTCAATACCTATACTCTTGTCACTTCTGTGAATCTTGCATCCCTTTAAGTGTTCTAACAAATGTTTTACTTTAAGAACATCCTAAAACAATTACTTCTACAGGATGATTCTAATATCTTGCATGAAGAAATACATTAAATCAATCTTGAATTTGCCACCTATTAATGGCGCCATTGTGTCCTAGTGAGATATAGTGAAAAAACACCTATATAATGAATTTATTTTTGTATGTTTTTCATCTATATATATCTTTGATTTCTGCATGTGCTCTTGCTTTCCTAGTTAAGAGCACAAGTGCAGGAAACTGTGGTCCTTGTCTTCTACCAAACACTGTTAACTGTTCGAACTCCTTGGCTGATGTGCAAGAAAGATGATATGATCAACACAACAGGGAGTTGATAATGCTTGATACTAAAAATGGTTTACATTTGACATTTTGTGTAAGTCTAAGACAGATCTCAGCAAATCTGGCACCACTTAGGAGGCTGTTCTTCTTCAGCCAAAAGCCTGGTGTTTGCCATACTACAGAGAATAGAGAACAGTTAAATTGGCTATTGCTCACCTGCTTGAAAAAGCTCAAAGGAAGCAGTTACTGTCTTGCTCCATGCATATTTTACATGAGATCATTGATACAACAACACTTGGAAATGCTGATGTTGCTCCTGTGATACAAGAATAATAGCCTAAGCCAGCAAAGAAAAGGGGTTTAATATTGCCGTGTCTGAGCACTTTTTGACTTAATTATTGCGCTGTCTTATCTGTTTACACAGCTTTAAGTCTGGTCGGCTTCCCTATGCCACTATGCCAGTCCCTTGGTTAGTCTGAACCCAGCTTTTCCTCTCCCTCCTGCCCCTTTCTGCTTCCTTGAGTTTTTGCATGTGCTGGATAGAGCTTTTAATCTCCATGTTGCTGGACTTGTCCTACACTTTGCACTGTTGAAGTTTGTGTTTGCTCATCTTCCCCATGGCACCTCAGAAGAAAACCAGTTTGGTTTCTTTCTTAAGAAAAAATCACATCTTATTTCATACACCATCAGCAAGCATATTTGATGTAAGTAGCTCCTGGGGAATGAGGCAAAACATGCAAAGCAGGCAATGTACAAGGAGGTGTGTTGCAGTTGATAAAAAATACAACTCCTTTCTTCCATCCTTCCTTCTGTCCTTCCTCTGCCACAGCTACTGAAAACTGCTGGAGTCAGTCAAGCATGTCCTGTCACTCACCACTTCCCTGATCCCTTCTACTCTGATAGTTCATCTACAGATGTAATATTGCAAGATGGAGGAGAAACTGTGTCATAGGGCGGTTCACTACCTCAATACACCTGCAGTCATATTCCTACTTATGCTTCTTCCCATTAGATTTTCTGATTGTACAATATTGCTGATTTGGGCTGACAGTCCTGTAGATACCCTCTGGGCAGTGAGATATCTTCTGGGCATACCTTAACGTATTTGAATTTGAAAGCACTGCCTACAGTGATGCAGCTCGACCATATAATAGAGCTCAGATACCTAAACATCTCTGGCCACTGAACCAAATAGCCAAAGGATACACTGCTTTTACAGTGATAGTGAGACAGGTCTCCTCTCTTATGTAGATGGTCAGTGTAAGCATCCATACATAATAACAGGCAAGTGTGGGCAAGGCCTCCAAGATAAGGAGAGCAATGCTTAGCTCTTGGTGTTAGAGCAAAGCAATCTCAGCAAACAGCTCACTTTCTTGGCAAGATGAATAGCTGCTGCTGAAAATCCTGTTACAAATTCCTTTTCCAGCTCAGCTTGCATTATTGTTAGTGAATCTGCCCAGATGATCAAGCACTCCTGATAGTGCAGCAGATGGGAATTCTCCCCTATTGAGGCTGGGAATGTAGGGAATGTGCAATTTGCCAGGCAATTCCACACCTTTGGGAAAACCCACCCTGACAACATTTTTTGTGCTCTCCATTGGTTGTAAAAATCTCGTAACACATGGTGAAAAAAGTATTTTTAATGGTTGCAACCATGAATTTCACAATCATGCTAGTGGTTACCAAGACATGTGAGGGTTTTCTACTGACTGACCACCAGATACCAAATGGAAAGTTTTCCAGCAACCCCCTGTATGTGCACTGATCTCTTCCATGTTACATTTGAAGCCTAAAGTGAGACACTTCTATAGAAAGTGCTAGAGTGCTTGCCACAGGCTCCATGGATAGCAAGAGGCAATCCTTTTGCACTTGAAAGGCGTGTCTCCCAGTAATAGAAAAGCCATGGCTTATTTTGCCTGAATGTGCTCTATCTCAAGGCAGTTTTCAGTGCAGCCATGTCTTAATCTGCTAGAAACTGTGTAAACCAATATCTCTAAGCAGTCTATGTTCCCCCAAATCTGGGTCCTTTACCCGGCGTGCAAGCCAGTAACACACAGAGTGGAGGCATTTCAAGTTTATTTCATTGATGTGCATGGATGGGTGCCTGTCCCAAGACAGCACACCCCAGCTCAAGAAATTTCTGTATTTATACACTTAGCATTACAAAGTCAAATAATTAATATATATTCATTGTTATTCTTTTTATTGATTGGTTCTGATTTCCTCACTTCTTATTTAAATTAGTGCACAGATTTCATTGTCTTCTTCCATTGTTTTCTTTTGAGTAGATGGTAGTATTTGGGTAAGTGGTCCATGAGTTGGTGGTCAAGATCTCCCCCTGCCAGAATTATCTTTTGCCTACTTCTTCCCTAATCTTGGCAGTTTCAGGCAGTTCTCCATGATTTTCCAAACAAACCAATAGTTCACCATTCTTTACCTTCTGTTTCTGACAGGAATATCCTTCTTATCAACAATGCCACATTGTCTAGTAGTTAGTCTTAAATCCAATCTTAGATTAATTATGTCTAATTATTATTTCTCTACTTTGGTTTCAGGTAAATAAATAAATAGGGTTGGGGTTGCATAGAGGACCTTCAGCAGCAGCTAGTTTCTTGGTTATTTTGTATTTTATTTTTTGAATCATACAAACGCTAATACAACCTCTGGAGATGCTAGGTAGATATTGGACGGAACAGGTTCATTCTCTGAGGAATGAGCATCTGACAAAGACTTCTTCCTAATGTGTGTAAAGGCAGTCTGATGAAATTTAAGGATAGAGGGGCTTTTTTGTATATATATATACACATATATAAAATAAATCCTAAAAACAGACATGGTCTGCAAAGACCTTTATCCTGATGAGCATCTGACAAATGGGAAAAGTCAGGAGGGAGCATGATAAGCAACACTTGGAAGAAACAGGGAAGAAAGCAGTGACTGGGGGAAGATCAGTTGTTCCTTGTGGTTTCTAGACCTCATTACAACAAAGAGCATAAATATTCACAGTGAGAGAAAGACCTACTCCCTGTCCTTGGTTTGTGAAATGGGGATTTCCAAGCCTGGAAAAATGGGTGTCTCAACTCAGTAAAGATGAAGGCTCATGCAATTTGAGCCAGCTCTGCACTGAATATGGAACACTTCCCTTGCAAATAGTTCTTACTCATGGAAAACATGAGCCCAAGGCACTGATGGACGAAAGGAGAGGGCCTCTCTCATTGGCAAATGAGAATGGTCATAAACTAGCAAGGCAATAAAGAGTCCGATAAGTCTATTGTTAAGTCTTCTCTTCACCAAGTTTCAGTTTTCTGTGACTAACAACAGGGTGGGGCTGAGGGGAGGAAGCTTTCTTTGGACTGTTCTGGCTGAAATTAACTACAGTCAGGCTTTCATTTCCCTGTTTTGTAAAAAAAGTTGAATTAATGGTTTGTACTGAAAAACTGCTCTGTCTGTGGTGGTGCTTATCAATCATTAATTAAAACCTCATTTAAATACTTGCAAGAATGAACTTGAGGAAGAAAATCTGTGGATGAAATGAAAAGAGTATGTTTACATTTTGTATAATATTTTACGTTTGGTGGTTGTTTAACTCATATGATTGAAAAATAGCTTGTGTCTGCTCTATGCACATGCATAGCTTTGTTCCAGTAGGAACTGTGCTCCTCTGCGAAAGCAGAAACAGTAGAAATCAGGCATGCTTCATACCTGTGTACAAGATCTGAACTGACTAGGAAGAAAATGTTTATTGAGAAGGAAATAGAAAAAAATAATTTAGCCAAAAAAAAAATCCCATTGATTAACTTCTGCTTAAAGATTGACAAAATGTATGAATGTGTGTGTAAGATATGGAATAATAAGAAAAAAAGTGGGGTTAATAATAGAGTAGTTCGGCATGTGACAATCTATAATCACCTAGAGACTTTTTTAAATTTTAGAAAATGTAAATAACTGAATAACATTTTTTTCCTTTGGAAAACTGCACAGCAGGACAACTATTTATATGAAATCTTCTAGTAATTTCTTTTGGGCACATTCATTCAGCAACATGCAAGTCTTATCAGAAAAAAAATGAAAGAAAATCTCTATTTCATGTTCTTGCTCTTCCCACTTTCTCAGAGGAGGCCTGATGCTGCAGGGTGCTGGATGCAAAGAGGATGGCAAGGGCTGGTCTCAGGCAGGTTCTCTAATTGTAGCACGTTTTGTCTCTACAGATGATCCAACCACATACACTGAGGTGAATGTGAAATGTCAATCTGACAGCACACCCAAGACTACAGATACAGGTACTGCAAAACTGCAGGACGCTTCACATTTTCTCTTTATATTTTACCCTCTTTGTATACCATTGTAATTACATATTTATATATAGTGCAGGAGTTGCTTAGAGCTAGGTGTCCATTGAAATGTTGATATGATCTAGGCAAATGAAAAGAACTACAAAACCTTTCCCAGCTTCTGGGTTTCCCTGGGAGCACCTGAAGGCTGCTGATGACAGTGTTTTCAAGGTCAGCAGGTAGAGTCAGGTTTGCATTTGGCTAAGCTTTTTGTGCCTCAGCCTCAGCTAAGCCTATGAGGATTCACAGGCTCATGCCTCTGGGGCTCAGTCTAGTGAGCCTTTGGCTTAAGTCTGTGCTGCTGATATGGATTGCACCTGAGAACAAAGGGTGGCCACAGGGCCCATCAGTGCGGACAGATTTGTGTCCACACTGCTCAGTACAAGCTATGTTGGAGCAAAGCAGCTGCTTCTGCACAGTGTAGCCCCTGGCTGCTTACCTCCTTTGGGCCCCGTGAGACTTGTTTGGTTGCAGCGTTCTGGTTCAGAAATGTCTGAATTTAAAAGGCTGTGTTGCACCTCACCAAGATTTTTATTTTTTTTAAAGCATGGCACAGAAAACATTGCAATAAGCTGCTGGAAACTTAAGAAGGGGTCTCATGTAGACCATGGGAAAGTCCACTGGAGATACTGCTGGAGATCAGTTCTGGGCAGAGAGAGCCCAGACAAATTTTTACACTGTCTATACCAGCACTGTGGGAAAGGGATGGTTCTCTGAAATATGACCAGCTTTCTTCTGAGAAGGGGCCAGATAGTTCATCCCGGAAAGACCCCAGAAAAAAATGAATATGCACCGTGCAGGCAGTATGGTCCACTGGAGGACCAAGGCCTGACAGCAAGACAAACTGCCCTTCCATGCCTCTAGTGAGTTAGACCCACACAAAATACAGCAACTCCCCACCCGTTCAGCAGCCAAATAGCATGCTTTTCCAAGGTATGGGACGGTATCGCTTTCTATCTTTGCTGCAGGTGCTTTCAATCTATTTTTCCCTTCTCCCCACTCCTGAGGGATGCTCAGAACATATGATTAAAATTCATTTTACAGTAGACGCACTTGCATATTCTTCTGTTCTTTTTAGCAACAATTTCCGTGTATTGTTTTTAATTTCGAAATGCATTTAGGTTGAAAAAATAGGTCAGCAATAGTATTTAAAGCACAGAAACTGGGTTACTTTCAGAAAGCAACAGCTAGAAAGCAAAAATTAGGTTTTGAATAGTTATTTAACAAGTTCAAATAAATTGTATCTATCTTTTCTTAAGTGAAAATTTTAAGATACACAAAACTATTTTCTCAAACTGTGTAACCAGCCCTGAAAGCACATTTTGTTCTGCAAAGTGAAATAATATGTTGGATATGAATTTTAACTCTCCTGTATGGGGTGAAAATGAAGAAGAGAAAGAAAGAAAATATTGCATTCGTGACATGCATAAGAACAATTAAGATATTTATAGAAAAAAATATTAGCTGCGGAAAATGCTAGTGAGAACCAATGTTTCCATTGGTGTGTTAATTTGGCCTTACCACAAGGAAAAAGAAACTGAAAGCTTCATATGTTTTTTCTGATTAAAAGTAGTAGCTGGACAGAAAAGAGAATGTGCCAAGTGGAGCTCTTGGTCCTGCTGTTACAAATGCAAAACCAATTTACTGTCTTCAATTAAATGCCCTCTGATTTTCTGTCTATGAAACCAGGATTGGACTGCAGCATATATATTTATAAATATATAAAGTTGGGGGTTTTTTTTCACTTAACTAAAATGCTAGGACCCACAGCTTTCCAGTTTTCAGGCATTTGGTTTTGGTTAAGAAAAGAATTTCCAAAGCAAGATTTAGCTTCTATAGATATATTTAGCTGAAAAAAACTCCAAAAAAGCTCCCTGTTGCATATGAAGCACATAGAGGACATCCCCATAAACTTGCTCTTCACTTTCCACAGGTGCTAGATCTATAGGACACAGTGTAACACATTCCTGCTGGAGGCCTAGTTAAGATAATTTTGCATATTCCTGTAACTTAGAACAAATGTTGGCTTGCTTCTGCCTTCTTCCTTGTCCCTTTGGCAGTGACCTGCTTGAAGAACTCACATTGGTGTTACATTATTGTCACCCTGTACTTCGCTGTAGTGATTCTGCTCATCACAGTCATCCTCTTTGCGGTGAACTGTCACCACCGCTGAGATAGATCCTGCCATCCTGGTGACGTAAAGGGTAAGCCATTTTTAGCCGTGTTTGTATTTTCATACAATATGTTTGCATTTATCAGAGGAGGTGCAAAGAAGCATCCTAAACCAAATGCTAAAGTCACTATCACAAATTCAACCAGCTGGCAATTCACAGTCACACTAAATAACATCTAGCTCCCTGCCACCAATATATGCTGCACTTAATGGAGCACATTTGAATACCCAGCAGCTTTGGCAGAATTGCTTGTCAGAGCAAGTACCGGGTTCTACTGCTTTTACTCCAAGAAAATGCATCACTCAGTTCTAGATGTCTCCCAGCTGTGGGGTGAAATAAATCCACAAGCCTTGCATGAAATGAAACAAGGACATGGTGGGGTGCAGCTGGAGGTGATTCCCATAGCCACTATCCAGGCCGGAATTGACAATGACCTGGTGAAGTGACAGGAGACAAAACAGCTGTGTTGTTCAGTCTGGGATTTGAAAGAAACCAGGAGAAGAGTTGTCTGATTCTGACTAGGAATGGCAGTGAACTGCCCTCCAGAGAAAACCTTCCCATCCACATCTAGTGCTCTTTGTAGAGTTACAAAGCGTGTTTAATCACTGCTCCAGGTCACTCTCTGAAAGCTATCACTGGCCACACTGAAGACACCGTGTCCCATACTGTGCCAGAACCAGTGCCCCTGCACTGAGCAGCTTACTAGTCATAGATGCATGTTCACACCTCCATCCTGAGGCACGGCGTGTTTTACCATGGTCTTTATGGTATATGGCTGCCTTCTCTTTACTCATTGGACACTTACAGCATTTGAATTTCAGTGAGGTACTCTACTTCTATTAGCTTTTGTCTCTTGTATTTCCAGATAATTCAGAACAGGAAGGCTCTGCTTCTTCAACAAAACAGAACATAATTCTTGCTTACTTTTACTTTTTTTTTTTTCTGAAGCAACCTTTGTGAAAGAAGACATGCATCAGTCTGATCACTCTTCAGTCATGTCTTCCAGGATCTCCGTTAAACCTCTAAACTCTTCATATATGGACAAAACATATATTGCTACTTTTATTTGGAATTTGCTTAATCCTGTAATACCAGCAACCATCCAATGATATCAGTGTGTGTACCAAGGCATGGGCTTAAGCTGCTGCGTTAGAAGTTGGATTTGTGTCTTGTCTATAAAAGACAAATGACAAGGTGTATTCATTTAAGACATCACTTTTAATTCCCACTTGACTTAATTTTGCAATAATTTGCAGTATAGATAAGCTTTTAGATTCCGTATGTGCAAATGCAAAAATTAATGGGTAAAACAGGGAATGTGAAATGCTGCACTGAAATTTTTTAAGACAACTGAGTTTGGGTGTGACTTTTCTTCTCCTGACAGCCATTAGTGGGATTTATATGAAAGGGGTGTTGAAGGTGCAAGAAACTATATTCATTCAGTAGAGAAGTCTCAGTCTCATACCCTCATTGGCTTGTATAAAATTATTCTGTTCTACTTGTCCAGAAGAGCATCTCACAGAGACACAGTATGTTGTTTCTGTCTTGGGGCAGTAATTAATTTTGTATTTGTTTTGCTTTGTTTTTTTTCCCCAAATGCTATAGCTTCAGTTAAGTTAGAGTCCTCCACTAGAACTGAGCCACCTCAGGTTCAAATGCGTTTGTTTGTAACTATTATTTTGCTATCTGGTTTTATATTATTTTCAGTTCTCATGCCTTATGTTATAACTTCTTTGGGACAGAATTATATCAATGAACTGCAGACCCTGAGTAGGAGGGGTCTGTATAGCAAATATTTCTAGAATTGTTCCCTGTATCTAAGCTTATCTCTACTCAAACCATGTTCTTGCTGTTGATAATGTACCCCATTTTTACAGTATATGCACCAGAAATCAATAAAGAGATTTAGTGGAGCACTTAACACGCTGGTGTGTGTTCTCGTGTTTGTCAGACTAGGAAAGTAACATTTAGTATGACTGTAACACCTCTGAGCTGTTGTCATGAAGCAGGATGCTGCTCTGGTAAGTACTGCCTAAAGACAGCATTCCTATCCCACAGTGAAGCACCAAATGCATAGTAGAAGAAAATTGTTACATTTTTGTTGGGATCATCCCTTTATTTGCCAGGGGCTCTGAGATAAATACACGTCTTCAAATGCCATGGAGAAGAAATGTTTAAAAAACAGAGATAATAAAAGAAGAGGTGGCAGGTGACATTTTGACCTGAAATAAGCCTGCACGTTGTTGTCATTCACTAACCTGATCTGGTTGTAGCTGTAAGATTCTTAAGATAGCTGTCTCTCACATCAGACTCTCAGGTAATCCCTACAATCAAATGAAGCTGCCAGTCCAAATTAATTAACTCCAGCTTTCTTTAGAAGCAAGAAAATATCCATAGTCTTTGGGAGCTAAAATGAAAGCGAGTTTGCACATATTTAGTAATAGCAGATTACTGAAAAGGGACGCGCAGCAGCAGCAGTCATTAGTTCCTGGCATACAGTTCTTGTTGTCCAAAAACCAGAATCTTTTACCCAGCGTGCACACAAACCAATCCTCATACTTTCAGGAGAGAGATTGTTAATTCAGGCCTGCGTGCTCACTGGTGATTTCACAAATCAAGCACACGCAGCAGGGCTATTCGTGCTTCATGTATACACAAAAATTGTACAACAAACTACTCCTATGTATACTGATTGGTTGTAAATTTGCATACAGCTATAATCTTCATTCCTTCACTCTCATTTCTTCTACACATGCTCAGGGGAGGCGTCTTCACCTGGGAGAGTGTCGTCTTGACCTGCGGGTGTGATTTTTAGTATCATAATGAAGGCACAGTTCAGCTAAGGATACTTGAGTCTTCTACTCTTCTGCCAAGTTGGCATGGGACACAGCACCTCTGGAATAGTTCGATACATCCTTGATAACAACTGACTTGCCTCAATTTTAAGTCCCTCTGTTCTGGTTGCTCGTAGTGTGTGGGATGTCCCTGTACCTTGCTGTCCCTTTACTTCAATGTATATATTATATATATACATTATGATATATACTATATATATATACACACATTATGTTATATACTAAACATCTGTTACTAGTTTTTAGAAAATCCTCAAAATTCTATATCAGTCCTAAAAAGTAGAAAGTCTTCATTTCAGAAGAAGCTGAACACACATCCACCCAGATGCTGCATATGCAAACACAGCAAAGGGAAAGGCATTTCATGAGCAACTAGAAATCATCACTGATTACAAGCCAGACAGAGACTCATTCAGATAACCTGGTCTCCAGGTTCAGTGGCAGGGCCTAGCATCTGAAAGGCAACCATTTTCACTGTGCAGAAAACTGGGCAAGAAGCACGCATATACTGCCTATAACTCTGAAGGGGGGAAGCTACTGTGATTCAAATGAGAAGCTGTTAACTAAAACTGAAGCAATTGGCTTTTTTTTTTATTACTGAGAATTTGGGACACTGGCCCGTCGTTTTTGCAATCCACCATAGCATTTAAGGCAAGTTTAACAAACTTCATTCTGAGCTTCATGCTCTACAGACAGAGAATATAATTGTGGTCAATGAATTTGGGGGAGTTTGTCGATGTTTATAACCTATTTAGCATCTCTGAAATGGGAAGTATTTCCTGGCTGTCTTGGCAGATAGAAAGCTACAGATGATGGATGGGCAGGTGTACAACAGGTTCTTGCAGATCCCTGCTGAGTTCTAGTTACTTCTTGGTCGCTGGAGCCACACCAGCTGATCAGCTCTGTGCTTCATCAGCCTGGTTGTTTTCAGGGACAGCTTGTGACAGTTTCTCATTATAACAATACTAAGGATATGGGCAAATAAAATGTCTCTCTCCTTGCATTTGTTTCATACTCACACCCTCCTGCTCTCAAACATAAAGGCAAAATCCTTCCTAGACACAAATGGAAAGGAAAATGCCCTACCTGTTAC
The DNA here is from genome assembly GCA_013401335.1 of Brachypteracias leptosomus. Classification (NCBI taxonomy): domain Eukaryota; kingdom Metazoa; phylum Chordata; class Aves; order Coraciiformes; family Brachypteraciidae; genus Brachypteracias; species Brachypteracias leptosomus. Next base: position 159,466 of record VYZX01007923.1, on the reverse strand, counting down.
TGAATTGTTAAAACCAGGTTGCCTGGTCATTGGTTATATATTTATGACATTATACATACTACACATGATAGCTAAAAAAATAGTATGTGAATGTAAATCTGTCAATAGAGAGTTGTCCCTCTCCTTTGTTTCTTGCCCCTTTCGTTTTTACTGGAGCTTCCCCAGTTCCTTATATTGCATTCTCTCTCCCTCTGACTTCAGGCACATCCTGGAGCTATGAGTGGCACTCATTCCTGCTGTTCTGGCTTGGCCTTTTGTTTTCTGTCCTTTCAGCCATTCGCTCAGCATGGCTGATAAACACCATCCCTTTTATTCGTGGACACAGTAATGCATATGTAAAGACTGAAGGAGATAATTAAAACAAGTCATTAAAAGGATGACCTTGATTAAATTGCACAGGCTAGAGAAAACGTTTTAGGATGTTAATGAAGGAAAATACAAGAACATAAAAAGAACAACTAAAATCCTAAAGTAGGGGTAGCCTCAAACCATTTTCTTTGGAAATTTAGCATACTCTTTTTAAAGGCTTCAGTGTGAGAATTGGAGAGATGAGAGATCATCTGAAGAAGGAAGTACTATCATTCATCTTTTCAACCCTATACACATTCTTTCCTAGATAGACAAATCCTGAGGTAGCAGAACATTCAATATTCAAGCTCTGCCTAGCAATTCTCACCATTGCGTCAATTCCTGAGAGAAATTGTAACAAAGTCTACTTACATGGAAAGCAACAGAAATGCTGTTGTGGCTAACACCTAACATCAAGTCACCAAGTGAGAAGTTGGTTAGAAAAAGCTCTCTACCTGCCTATGTAGAAAATCATCCCAGAGCAAAGACACCTTTACAGACAGGAGAATTTCAGGCTGGAAAAATGTGATCTCAGTTGTGCCCATGTGGGCAGAAGATAGGATGCAAGTGTGCTGGGGTAGCAAGAGAGCCATGGTGCATCCCATCAGTTCTTCCAGCAGAACTGCTTGGGAGACTGATGTTCTGCTTAGGACCTGAGCTGTGAACATGGAGGAACTTCTGTGAGCTGTACTGGTTCATTTTGTACCTTTTTCACAGGGCTTGCTTGCCTGCAACTGGGTATTTGGTGGCATGTTCTGGAGATGTGTTGCTGTTCATCAATAAGCCAAAGACTTCATCACTTCCTGGACTTCAGGTATCTTGTAACAGTAAAACTCACACAGCTCCTCCTACATGACAGGATATACCATAGCCCACTGTCTTTGAAATGAATCAGCTAACCACCTGTCTGCATAGCTGGACTCACCACTCCATATAGGCAGTTTTCCTGTGAGATAGAAGACTTGAATAGTTCATTCTCAATTTTCTTTTTTTTTTTTTCCTACATAAAGGTTCACTAGGGAGAAGGACTTTCTTTAAACACATCCAGAGCTCTTTTTCTCTACTCTCTGCCTGCTGTGGGGGCTTCATTCAAGATTACAATGAAACTAGAAAAGGTGATGATACTGTTAGTTTTCCTTACAATTTCTCTGATACAAACACAAGGTAACCTTANGAATCTTTTACCCAGCGTGCACACAAACCAATCCTCATACTTTCAGGAGAGAGATTGTTAATTCAGGCCTGCGTGCTCACTGGTGATTTCACAAATCAAGCACACGCAGCAGGGCTATTCGTGCTTCATGTATACACAAAAATTGTACAACAAACTACTCCTATGTATACTGATTGGTTGTAAATTTGCATACAGCTATAATCTTCATTCCTTCACTCTCATTTCTTCTACACATGCTCAGGGGAGGCGTCTTCACCTGGGAGAGTGTCGTCTTGACCTGCGGGTGTGATTTTTAGTATCATAATGAAGGCACAGTTCAGCTAAGGATACTTGAGTCTTCTACTCTTCTGCCAAGTTGGCATGGGACACAGCACCTCTGGAATAGTTCGATACATCCTTGATAACAACTGACTTGCCTCAATTTTAAGTCCCTCTGTTCTGGTTGCTCGTAGTGTGTGGGATGTCCCTGTACCTTGCTGTCCCTTTACTT
>VYZX01007923.1:78841-157415 GCA_013401335.1 Brachypteracias leptosomus | reverse complement strand
GTATATATTATATATATACATTATGATATATACTATATATATATACACACATTATGTTATATACTAAACATCTGTTACTAGTTTTTAGAAAATCCTCAAAATTCTATATCAGTCCTAAAAAGTAGAAAGTCTTCATTTCAGAAGAAGCTGAACACACATCCACCCAGATGCTGCATATGCAAACACAGCAAAGGGAAAGGCATTTCATGAGCAACTAGAAATCATCACTGATTACAAGCCAGACAGAGACTCATTCAGATAACCTGGTCTCCAGGTTCAGTGGCAGGGCCTAGCATCTGAAAGGCAACCATTTTCACTGTGCAGAAAACTGGGCAAGAAGCACGCATATACTGCCTATAACTCTGAAGGGGGGAAGCTACTGTGATTCAAATGAGAAGCTGTTAACTAAAACTGAAGCAATTGGCTTTTTTTTTTATTACTGAGAATTTGGGACACTGGCCCGTCGTTTTTGCAATCCACCATAGCATTTAAGGCAAGTTTAACAAACTTCATTCTGAGCTTCATGCTCTACAGACAGAGAATATAATTGTGGTCAATGAATTTGGGGGAGTTTGTCGATGTTTATAACCTATTTAGCATCTCTGAAATGGGAAGTATTTCCTGGCTGTCTTGGCAGATAGAAAGCTACAGATGATGGATGGGCAGGTGTACAACAGGTTCTTGCAGATCCCTGCTGAGTTCTAGTTACTTCTTGGTCGCTGGAGCCACACCAGCTGATCAGCTCTGTGCTTCATCAGCCTGGTTGTTTTCAGGGACAGCTTGTGACAGTTTCTCATTATAACAATACTAAGGATATGGGCAAATAAAATGTCTCTCTCCTTGCATTTGTTTCATACTCACACCCTCCTGCTCTCAAACATAAAGGCAAAATCCTTCCTAGACACAAATGGAAAGGAAAATGCCCTACCTGTTACTGAATTGTTAAAACCAGGTTGCCTGGTCATTGGTTATATATTTATGACATTATACATACTACACATGATAGCTAAAAAAATAGTATGTGAATGTAAATCTGTCAATAGAGAGTTGTCCCTCTCCTTTGTTTCTTGCCCCTTTCGTTTTTACTGGAGCTTCCCCAGTTCCTTATATTGCATTCTCTCTCCCTCTGACTTCAGGCACATCCTGGAGCTATGAGTGGCACTCATTCCTGCTGTTCTGGCTTGGCCTTTTGTTTTCTGTCCTTTCAGCCATTCGCTCAGCATGGCTGATAAACACCATCCCTTTTATTCGTGGACACAGTAATGCATATGTAAAGACTGAAGGAGATAATTAAAACAAGTCATTAAAAGGATGACCTTGATTAAATTGCACAGGCTAGAGAAAACGTTTTAGGATGTTAATGAAGGAAAATACAAGAACATAAAAAGAACAACTAAAATCCTAAAGTAGGGGTAGCCTCAAACCATTTTCTTTGGAAATTTAGCATACTCTTTTTAAAGGCTTCAGTGTGAGAATTGGAGAGATGAGAGATCATCTGAAGAAGGAAGTACTATCATTCATCTTTTCAACCCTATACACATTCTTTCCTAGATAGACAAATCCTGAGGTAGCAGAACATTCAATATTCAAGCTCTGCCTAGCAATTCTCACCATTGCGTCAATTCCTGAGAGAAATTGTAACAAAGTCTACTTACATGGAAAGCAACAGAAATGCTGTTGTGGCTAACACCTAACATCAAGTCACCAAGTGAGAAGTTGGTTAGAAAAAGCTCTCTACCTGCCTATGTAGAAAATCATCCCAGAGCAAAGACACCTTTACAGACAGGAGAATTTCAGGCTGGAAAAATGTGATCTCAGTTGTGCCCATGTGGGCAGAAGATAGGATGCAAGTGTGCTGGGGTAGCAAGAGAGCCATGGTGCATCCCATCAGTTCTTCCAGCAGAACTGCTTGGGAGACTGATGTTCTGCTTAGGACCTGAGCTGTGAACATGGAGGAACTTCTGTGAGCTGTACTGGTTCATTTTGTACCTTTTTCACAGGGCTTGCTTGCCTGCAACTGGGTATTTGGTGGCATGTTCTGGAGATGTGTTGCTGTTCATCAATAAGCCAAAGACTTCATCACTTCCTGGACTTCAGGTATCTTGTAACAGTAAAACTCACACAGCTCCTCCTACATGACAGGATATACCATAGCCCACTGTCTTTGAAATGAATCAGCTAACCACCTGTCTGCATAGCTGGACTCACCACTCCATATAGGCAGTTTTCCTGTGAGATAGAAGACTTGAATAGTTCATTCTCAATTTTCTTTTTTTTTTTTTCCTACATAAAGGTTCACTAGGGAGAAGGACTTTCTTTAAACACATCCAGAGCTCTTTTTCTCTACTCTCTGCCTGCTGTGGGGGCTTCATTCAAGATTACAATGAAACTAGAAAAGGTGATGATACTGTTAGTTTTCCTTACAATTTCTCTGATACAAACACAAGGTAACCTTAACACATTTTGAAGTTCACTGATATTTCAGGGAATATATTTCACCTAGAATCCTTTTTTCTTCAAAGCTGCCAGGAATGTCTTGTCTGCATTCCTGAAGCAGTAAATTCAGCGACTGAAATATTGTAATTAGTTGTTATCATAATCAGGTTGTTGGTGAAGAAGAAGTTTAATGAAGACAAGAATCAGAAGACCCTAGATGCCTTACTCATCAAAACTAGGTTTTCTTTCTGAATGAGTTGGTAGAAGTAAAATATTGCAGACGTCTCAAATTTATCTTGCTTTGCATTGTTTCTTGACAATTCTGGTGAATCTAAGTCACCTTCTTTTTGTACTGAACAGAAAAGTACCAGATAACAAAAATAACTCAGCCCAGTTATTGAGCTCAGTATGGTTTTGCAGAGGAAGCAGCTGAAGCTTTCATGTTTTATTTGCAATTTAGACTGCAGTAATTCAAGAAACCTGGAGCTTTTCTGTAGTGTGGAAGGACTATCAGAGTAGGAATCTACTTCCGCTTGAGACAAAGTGGATGGTTCACTGAGAGATAATGTACAATATTTTAAGAATGCCCATGCTATTGAGCATTCTCCAAAACAAACTCTACTGATTGTTAATGTAACAAACACAAGACACTTTAAAAGCTGTGAAGAGACTAAACCAGCTGTTGAAGCCTTCTCACGTCCAGAGATTGCACACCGTTTTTGCCCAAGCCTCCTTCATCTCCCGGTGTAAAAATCACACACACAAAAAGAGAAAATTATGATTAAAATGTAACAACAAAGTAATCTCTTCATTAGGAAATCTCAGAGGGGTTCCTAAATATGTTGTGCTTCTGAATGTGACTCATGACTTAAGGCTGAACCTCAATTTTCTTGATCCATTTGCCTTCAAAGTCCATTTCAGAGCCTTATGTATCTAATCTGCAGGATTATTTTTTTTTCTGTCTCCCAGACTACAACATCTTTTTAATCCACATCAAAAGATAGTCTGCCCAGCTCTCAAATTCTTTAAGATCAGTAAAGAACAACTGTTGTTTGCCTTGCTTCCACATTCTGAGCTCCCTGAAACCTTGTATATCTTTAGTGTCAGGCACTTCTTTGGCCTTCCATTGGCCATACTTCAGGTCTGGGTTCCTGCAAAGCTGCTGTTCCTGCTCTCTCTAACTGCAGGCTCCAACATTATCCGGTTCAAAGGCTTTATTTAGTAGTAGAAGTAACTCTTGGACACTTGAGAGTTACATCAATTGTAGAAGGAGCTGGATTAGTCCTTACCTGCTTGCAGCCATCTTTCTGTGTTTAGACATGATAGTGATTAAAGTTTTCTCAGCCCTGGTTGTATGGAGTGAAGATAATTCAAAGACAGTTGGAAATTTAAGAATGAATTTCTGCATTTCAGACACTTAAATCTGCCTTGAAGTACCACCTTTTACAACATGTTCTTGAAGCCTTATCCTTATATACATTCAGTTTAAAAAAACATATTTCTAAGTTGATTTCAGTGTGTGCTTTAATTATGGACTCTTAATTCTTTTCTTATAATTGCTCCACAGCTTTTTATCCAGACCACATGTAACTCCAGGGTAAAATGCAGATTTCTTTTTTTTTCACGGAATCAGTCCCCTATCAATTGTGTTTGAATGGGAGGCCAGCTAATAAACATAAAATAACAAAACACAGCCCCTAAAATTGGAGTGGCAAAACAACCTAACACCCAACCTGGGATAGTAGGAAATGCAGTTGAGGCAGTATGGCAGACATGTACATCCTGTACAGATCTCAGCTCTGATGTCAGAGTACATCTGGCTGCATGTTCTCTCCTTGGTCACCATTTCACTTTTCAGCAAATGCATGAACCTTAATAACTAATGTTACAGAAATACATAAGGAGACATAAGGTTTTTTAATGAAGTTTCAGGTCTGAGCTTGGAGACTTCTGCAGAAGTCCCTTGATCTTTCCTTGCTTCTTATTTTAAATCTTGCTGTTAACTTGGGTTGATATAGTCATGCAGCACCACGAAAGAGAAAAGCCCTGCACAACAGTATAAAATGCATTGTGGTTAAGAAGGGGTTTAAAAATGGTGAGTCCAACCTGCCTACCACAACACGATGATGCTGTGAATGCTAAAATGAGACACTTCCTCTTTCAACCCAGAAACGCAACTGATGTTTTCCAGGATAAAAACCTGTGGCAAAGGCAAGCCTATGAACACAGCTCATGTTGCATCCCTAGCATGTAGTAGAAAGGATGGACTAGGTGAGGAGTCCATACATGACCAATCACCTGGTATAATCTGCAGGACCAGCATCAGTAATATAATCCCCTTTATTTGTCATTTTTTGCGGGGAAGCCAGTTTGTGGCACATCTGTTTTGCTGATCTTGATACTTATTCTTTTTTTTTCAGGCTTATCCTAGCCCTCACCTCTTCAGGATAAAGATACAGCCCATAAAGCCATAAATTAGTCCAAGACACAGGCAAAAGCATGAGACTGGACAATTAGCAAGCAGGTGGGAATATTAGATGTGCAACAGAGGGAAGTGCGAGGTGAGGATAACACAAAGTAATCAGTGAGGTGTCAGAACCATGGAAGAACAGGAACACTAGGTCACTAGTAAAGAAGCATGGCAAGAAGGTGGGAGTTAATTGACAGGGAAGAGAGCAAGATCTAGTTACCTGAGAAGTGGTTTCAGCGAGGCAGGACACTAAGGGCTAAAAAATATGCATTTCCACTGTGTTTAATTCTCCCTTGACAATTTAATCTCCTTTATTCCTAGAGTCAATTCCTTTCTGTTTTTTCACCGCTTCCTTGTTCCGGGGCAGAAAAGCTGTGGGTCAAGAAGACCATGTCAGTTCAGAGTCTCATCTAGAAACTCTACATTGCTCACATTTCAATTCTCTGCAGCACACACTGGCTGAAGCCTATGTCCACTCTTACACAGCCTGTGTTGAGCACTCTGCGGTATTCCACAATGGAGTTTACACAGGATCGATCAGATTCCAGTTTGAAATCATATTCTCCTGCAGATGCTGTTCTTTACTAGTCTTCTTATTTTGGATTTCCACTAAAACTTCAAAATTCCGGTGGTTAATCCAGCATCTGGGTTTTGGGGGTTTGTTTCTTTCCCTAAGAGTTGAGCAAATAGGCCTTTTAGTCTGTTACGGAGCATGAAGAAGAGATGCTTTTTGGCAAGCAAAGAAACTGAGACCAGGCTTCAGCATCACAGTAAATCTGCCCTGAGGTAGATTGTGTCACTTCAAAATACCCTTACTTTGTGCTGTTTGAAACCTCTTATAAATACTGAAGGCTTAATTTTGTAACACTAGACTTGATGCCAGATCAGTCATTATCTGACTTTTTGTAGCTGGAAAAAAGCACTGGCTTAAATGTTGTCCCAGATTGATTCATCAGAAATAGGATCTTGTGCACAACTCCACGCTGCTGCTTAACCCTTCAGGCCCCAGGTCTGGTATTAATGGCCACAAAACTACCCCCTCACCCTGTCTCAACCAGGAACAGGTGTCTTGTAAAGGATATCTAACCTTTAATTAAGACATTTTAATCACTCTCAGTGTCTCATGCAGGCAAAGTCTGCCATGTTTAAAAGCATGTTATGCTATTAATTAGGATAAGTCACTTGATTTCTAGTAGTTGCTTTTCCCAAGGCAGAGAGACAACTCCTTCCTGAGGAGAATTAGAAGGTAGTTCTCTGAAGGTGCTCATCTGTGTGGGTTCAGGGATGCCTAATAGAGGGTCTAGTCACACTACAGCAGATGATTCTTGAGGTGTTCACAGTTTGAGAAGACAGTCATAGAATATCTATGAGTAATTAATTTCCTTGAATTTCATGGGGCTGCTCATAAATGTAAAAGTAGAAAGGTCAAATCTGGATGATTTAGACAGGTTCTTTAAAAGAAATGCAGAGGAAGACTTGAGTTGTGATGTAGCAATGGCTGACTTCTTTCTTTTTCTGTAGAAAGTAATAAATAAGCTAGTTTTATTTCAGGCCAATATAATAACGTGGAAAAGAATTACTAAAAATAAAGAATCAGTCAGAAAACTTCACACATCTGCCCAAGCCGGGTTTATAAGGAAATATATTAAACTCTGTTAGATGAGCTCACAACATGCAACTTTCTTCGGGACCGACGCAAAAGCTGGAATTACAAAACCGAGACTAAGTAGCACACAGCTCCCTTGGACCGCCTCAGCCGGGTGGGTGCCGGGGGCCAGCGGGGTTCTAGCCTGCCCCCGTGTCAGGAAAACCCAGCCGCCCATCCGGGGGAGAGAGGGCAGATGAAGCAGCGGGAGCAGAGCGCTGCCCTCGGGCCACCTCTCTGGGCGGTCCCGGCGTGCTCAGCCCACCCCTCCCGCCCCCGGCTGCTCCTCAAGAAGCGGCGGGACCGCGCTCCCTTGCTGGATTCCTGCACTGGACGGGCCGCAGACCATGCCGAGAGAAGTCCTCCTCCTCCTGGCCTGGCTGGCCCCGCTGCTGGCCTTCCCCACCGCGGCACCAGGTAACCGGGGAGGGGCCCTGCCGGCTGGGCTGAGGCGGCACGACCGCGCTGTGGGACCACAGGGGCAGCCCACCGTTTGGAAAGATGTGGGTTCGTGTGTGCCAGCAGGGGTGCACGGTCCATCCAGCGTGGTGGGATTTGTTTGGGTAGAGCAGCTTTCTCCAGACAACCTTATCCGTGGGGACTCACAGCCTTAGACGATGTTTGTGTTAGGTGCTCTTTCCCATTGGAAGATGGGTTCGGTTGTGGGTTGTTGCCTTCCGTGCTCTGTCTCCTCCTCAGCTGAGTTAAACGTTGTGATAGCACAATCCTGCTCTCTTTTGAAGAGGAAATCTGCACCGGATCTTTTACTAGTGCACTTACCAGGTGCTGAAAGCAGCTCTGAGTAAAGTCAGGTTGAATGGGGCTCTGAGCAACCTGATCATCGCAGGAGGGGTTGAACTACATGACCTTTAAAGGTCTCTTCCAACCCAAACCATTCTATGATAAGACAAGTGCAGTGCAAAGACCTAAAATGCTGTTGGGAAGAAACGACAGAAAATTCAGCTAGTCTCATTACTGTGTATGCCTGCGACTTCTAGAGATCAAAACAGCTCTTAGGGACCCACAGTTGAAGGTCTTTCAAGACAATGGAGAGTACTCAGGTGTATGCTATGTACTGTGGATGTTAAAACTTCCAGAAACTATTTTATATCTTCTAAGTATATAGGAGATATGTAATTATTTCTCATAATTATTGTCCTCAGATACCACAGCTTCTTACCAGGAGGACACAACCATAGAAGCTACTGGTGAGTTTGTTTTCTACAGAAAGGAATGGACACCCAGACCAGGCACTTCCTAGGGAGCTATGCAGAGGGGTGTTTACGTATGGCATTGCATGATGGCTCACATGACTTTAAGCAGTGTAAACTTCCTACTATGAAAAATCAACCCTAAATAATGGATAAAACTGAGAATGCTTTCTAGAATATGTCAGCCCCTAGGGCATATATTTCAGTCAGTTCGAACAGATATTATTGACAGAATCTTCAGAACTGATTCTTAACAGAAGAAAAATGGTTCTTCAGCAAATGCCCTCCCTCTCTGAGCCCTCCCAGCTTTTAATCCAGGCTACTCATATGCCCTCCATCACTGTCATATAATTTTTAATATATTTATCGACACTCATTTTGCAGATGCGTAGTAACACTCACAAAGGCTGGATATCCTGCCAAAAATCAAACAGGAATATAGTAACATAACAGGCACTGGAACTTAGTTCTCCCAACTGCCACACCAGGGCTCTAACCAATGGCCACATGCTTTGTAAAGCCCATAGGAGTTGAAAGTTGCTGAAATCAGCAGATAAAACTCTGACTTGCAGAGAAGGAACCAGCCTGCTGAAGATAATGAAAATAATGGTATGTAGTCACACCTAAAATCATAAAATACAGTTTTATGTTTTTAATGTATAGAATTTTTTCTATAGAAATATTCCAAGGACATTACAGTGTGTATGTAACTGTGGCAAGAGAAAAGTGGTCTCCTGATTTAATTATCTCAGTAAGAGCCCCCAAAAGAGTACCTGAAGCCAACAAACATTTTTCTTTTAAATGTTGGCTGTAAGTACCATACAAGTGTTCATAATAGCTGGGCAGGATGGGCACTGATGCACAGAATTCTTGGTTGTGCAGCAGCCCCATTTTTTTATGTCAAGACCCATTCAGGGAGTTTCTTGATTTCTTTTCCTTGCTAGATCTTGCTTGGGCTTTAGTAGCTTTTACCTGACATTGAATTTGGTTCCATGTCTCAACTGCATCTCAAGAGCATTGTAGGGAGCTATCTGGGTTTCTTCTTGCATAGTGGAAGTAACATTCTAGACATGTGCTGAGTCTTGATTTGCTTTGGTTTAAATTTTAAATTAGGTCACATTAGTATCCAGTGTAGTTAAAAGTCTTTAAAAATGCCCAAGAGAATCAACACAATATTCTAGAGATAGGATATCTAAGAGATTTGATTACATATGGTTTGATCCTGCTGTGGTCTTTGTGGGGTTGATTCATCCAATGTAAATATGCTCATAGGCATAATTCCCCTTTGTTCATTTCATTTTGTTTAGTAATTGCCACACATGATGAGTATGAAATGTCTGATAGGTGTAATTTCTTTCTAAAATGTTTCTAACTGGTTTTGATTCTTTGTTTCACCAGTTTTCACCCAATCTTTTACTGAGGAAGGAATAACAATGACATCTGGTGAGTTTCCACCTAAATTACAACATTATTTAGTTTCCTAGAAACAAGAGATCCTATGGAAGCATGCTAATGCTTCTAAATATCCCAGTGTTAGTGATATTAAAGGAAAAGTACATCTATGAAATGATGGTTCTTCTTCTTTCTCTCTTTGGAAAAAGGATGTTAAAATGCTGCACTTAGGAATAATGAATTTCCACTAGCAAAAAAGTGAGGTTTTGAATAAGACTTTTTTTCCCACAGTTTTCCAACATGTACTTTAGGTTTTTAATGAAAGCTAGTTTTGTTTATCTTGCATTTCATCTCTTCTGTAGAAGAAACAAGTACAGAAAAAAAGGTGTGGATCCATAACTGAGCTGTCCTAATTCTTCTCTAAAAAATTCAGTAGTTCAATTCCTAACCTGTAACATATTCATTAACAGCACTATGCATTTTTCTGGTAATGCTGCTTCTACTTCTTTTTTTCTAAGAAAATTTTTGCATTATGCTCTGGTGGTTTGCTGTAGGTAATTATATTCCTTGTTCCTTTGGTTTAATCTAACTGTACTCTGCATCTTTCATACACTCAAGAAATTTGTTGTTTTACAGATGTCATTCTTATGGTTTAGCTCTCCACCTGGACATTGTTCATTGTTTTGGAAATAAGAAATTTTTACCAAAGACATTCTCTAAAATTACACAGGAAGATAAAAAAGAGCTTCCTGTAGCTATGTCTCTATTATGTTCATTGTCAATGACGACATCAGAGAAATTGTCAGGAAAAAAGGAAGTATAAGGAAATATAAAAAAATATTTACAAGCATTAAAAAATAATCTTTAGAACAATAGGGAGAAGTCTTGTTGTGAATTCTGGGCCTCTTTCTTTCATACTTTGCTCTTCAACTAACACTGACAAGTGCACAAAACCATAAAGAATGTAACTAATTTGCCCGCTTTAATTAGCTTTCCTATATATAACATTTCACAACAAAGACTTGGCTGTACAGGCAACATGTGAATTAGCATCATCCTTTTCTTCAAACCCTTCTTAACCTCTACCCGATCAATACTTACAAGTCAGACAAGCTGATTTTTTTTCCAAAGAGAGTAAGCCTATTCTTCTGTTTGCCAATGGTCTAAGGAGTAAATTAAAATGACTTTAAAGTGTATTAATTCAGTTTTAAAGTGTGGTGTTAAAGAGAGAAGAATATATTAATCATTGAGTGCAGTGATCCTAAAATAAGATATAATTTCTATTTTAAGTTTGTTTCCACATAGCTCTGCCAGGTCTTTGCACTCCCCCCCTGAAGCCCCCCTGCCAGCCCAGCCAGAGCAACCCCCACAGCTTTATTTATATATTTCAGTATATCCCAGGTCAGTTTTTAGGGTTTTTTAAATACTTTGCGCTGCTGTACTAACACACTTTAGTTCCACCCTGCAGCAGTTGTTCCCTTCTGGCTTTTGGTGTGATTGCAGGTTAGTCTGAGATGGTGTGTTACACTGAAATGACTCCTTACTAGATGGTTTTAAAGCACTTTTAAGAAAAAAAGTATTCTACATAAATGAATAGCAGTAATTAACAGTTATTCCTGGCAACATGTAATGTTTTCTTTTGCCTAGCTGAACTCACCTTTGACCCAAATGGAGATAAGCTCAGTGAATATCCTGCAACTTAAATATTTTATGTTATATTTTGTCTTTTGGTGTGCTGCACAAGACCCTTATGTTTTCAGAAATGGGCTACCTGTCACTGATTATTTAAAGCTTTTGATTGATTATTGGAGCATCAGCTACAATCCCAGCTTTCCTTTTTTGCTTTTTTTCCTCCCATTTGGATCAGTTATCTGGCCTGGGCTCACAGCATAGTGTCTCAGGTAAATCAGTTATCACAACTGAAAGCTGAGTGTTTTCTGGTACAGAACAAGAAGGAGACAAAGCTTATTGCAGAGGTAACGGCTTGCACAAATTGTCATTGCTGCTGAAATACCAGCAATGCAGTGGAGCATCTTTTATATGCTATATTTTCACAGTCACCCAGATGTTTTGACCTTACTCCATGGGCACACAGCCCAGCAGCTGGCCACATGTGCCTGAGAGCACCTAGCAGAGCACGGATGGCTGAAATATACTCTCTTGTATTTGTTGCTGCAGATGAAGTGACCACCAGTGGAAGCAGAGGCAAGAGGAGTGAATACAGTAAGTTAATATTGTATTTTCTGCTAATTTTAAAGTACTTAGCTTTTGTTACTGTGATATATATCCTTGAGATACCTGCATGAAAGGCTGTAGCTTCCACTATATTGGAGGTTGCAGGGGCCACAGACAAAGACCCAGACTGTTAAAGGTGTATAGAGTTTGCTTTGGGACCTCAAGCCATGTTTTCCTACCAGAAAACTGTGTGAAAGACAGCTTCAACCCAAGCCACCTATTAATGCTCTTCAGATTCCTTCCTTTCTTCACCATCAGAGGTCTCTGTGCTTAATTTTGAAGACTTTACTCTTATTAAATATTGTTCCTTTAATAATACTGCCAGTATCCTTCCAGTGACCTACACTCCCTCTCATGTGCCCTCCCTCCACACCTCCCTCCATGCCTGCAGTGGACTTACTTGTGGTGTCCTCTGCCACTGGTTATCTTGTTTCTTTTCCACATCTGAATAGAAAAGCAACCCAAAGAAGACATAATATTCCATATGAAATATGTCAGATTTACTATTAAACTTGGTAAATTGGCACACCACAAAAATAGCTCTGAATTCAGCTTTTTGGCTTTGTAGAAATCATGTTTATCTGCCTTTTCACACAGTCTGCACAAATCTTGCTGATCTGACCCTTGACTATGGCTCTCCTGCCCTTGGTCTTGCATTTGTCCTTGGGTAGCACAAACTCAAAACTGCTTTCATGTCCTGGATCCCCAAATCCAGGGGAAATCCAAAACAGTCACAGTTGTTCAACATGCTCACCACCTGTGCTGTGGGAAACTAGTGCCTTCTGGTGGGATTTATGCCTGGAGGAGGCTGGCTGGAGCACAGCTTCCCTGTCTCATCATGCAACACTTGTGCACTGGCCAAACATGTTGAGAATTCTGAGGGTTTTAGTTCCCACCAGAAATATTATTTTCCATCTGCTCAATAGCAAGTAAAATATTTAATACTCTTTCCTTGATAGTATGGATTTCAAGAGGGGTTGGAGTCATGGGGAGAAGAGACAGGTGGATCAGGATCCACTTGTCTTCCCCTTTCTCTTCTACATCTCACCTGAATGGTTCTTCCACAGAACAAAACTTGAACCTCTGTGCATTTCTCATGAGCTAAGGTTTCTTCTAAAGCCTTCAGAAAACTTTGCCTTTTAAAATATGCCAATGTTATTTTTAATCATTTTTTAAAAATAGTTGAATACGACTCTATCGGAGAGGAAGACTACATGACTGGTATGTTTATTTCACCTTTTTGCCTGTAAATGTCTTCAGCGAACAGCCTCACAGCTACCCACTCTCACATACACCTCAGATTCCTACAGCGTGTGATGGCTTGTAGAGAGAAGAAGGAAAATGTTATGGTCATTGCCCGGATATTGGCTTCTTAGCCTATTCTTTTGTGCAGCAAAATAATGAAAGGCAGAAGGACTGAGGGGTTTTATTTTTTCTGGCCTTTTTCATCATCCTAAAAAAAATAAAATTTCATGTCTAGTCTCTTAGTTTAGTCAGAACATTTCTTGGAGGTCTCAGGAGGTAGTTATTTTTAGTATGCTCTATTATGCTGGAAATAGGGGAAATAGCTACGTTTTTATTAATTTCCTTTCTCCATCTGTAAATATACTATGGAAATCAAATATGTGTAAGCAGAACCCCAAGCCCCTGTTTAACAGTATCCAAATATCCTTCTCATTTGGCAAATTTTTTATTTTTGTCTGTTGCATGGCCAGTATTTTACTAATTTTTATTCTTGTAATAAATTCTTCAAGCTTGCAGCAGATAAGTTATGCATACAAAACATAAGGGAAAAAGTATCTGTGAACGCTTATTTCAAGAGAGCAAAATTAGCACAGTCTTTTTTATGTATGTGATAAATGGCCAGCTTTGCATGAAAAACTCTGTTACCAGTTACTGATACTGCTGGGAGGGGCTGCAAGAAATTCAGCTAGCTTACTACTTCTGCTTCCTCCATTTAATGCAGCCAGCCCTACACCATCCTGTGGTGGCAATTTACAAAGACTTCTGCCGAAAAGGATGTGAAAGGTACATTTCCATAGAGTACTGATTTTTCTTTTTCTGTAGGTGAGCCCAGCATCATCTCCAATGAGCAATATGTGCAGCAGAGAACATGTAAGAAGTTTCCTCTTCATTTTTATTTAGCTTATAAATGGTGATGTTTCTGTCTTTACTACACTGTGTGAAAAATTTATTTTTTCAGGCCCATTCTAAAAAACTATGAGCATGAAAATGCTGGAGAGGGGACTTTTCTAAATCCACAGAAATTTCTTTACATTGAGGGAGCATCAGGCAGTAGGTTTTGCCTCAGTAATTTGATAAAGATATATATGAGGCCTGTAACTCTTGTCTGAGGAAAACACGGCAAGGATAGGTATTTTTGCTGTGATATTAAATAATAGTGCCTAATAAAATAGCCACATGGTTCACAGTGAGTGTACCCAGATATTCTGGTAATATAAATAATAAGCAGTTGTCTTAATAGCATGTATGGAGTCCTCCTGGCTGCGCTGGGATTTTGATCTAAATTCAGGACAAGGGATAGCGTCCATTAGGAATGAACAATTAAGATGTGGGTTATCTCCAGCATTCCTGATTTTAACATTATAGGACATCATAGCTGCATCTTCCCTCTTCCCTGCAAACACAGCATATTTGGAGAGGCATCAGGTCCTGTATGCCAGTGCCATGTGGTCCACGCAGTGTGCCAGTTACCAATGCTGCCTGGCTTCTGGATCGCTTTCTTTTGGGTACCTCATTTCCAGTTTGGAAGCAGAAAGACCACCTGAATTGTAGAGTGATTTCTTATAAATAACTGGCTTTATTGGTTTCGGGTTTTTTGCCTGTCTTCTATTTTTTAACATCTTTTCCTTATGCCAGCAGTTGAGCACAGCATCAGTTTGAATGAAGGACCTGTGACTGGGAATCCACGTGAGTTTTCACTTCTGTTCTTTTTCTTTCTTTCTTTTCTGCTCCTCTACCATGAAAATCCTACTTTTCTTTTTATGCAGATCTTACCTTATCTTCAGGGTCTTGATAAATTATGAGATCTCAGATCTTCATGATCTAGACAGTGCTTGTTGCCTAATGAAAAAAAAAAGCAAAAAAGCAACATCCTCCTACTGTTAGAAGTTTATGAAGTTGTGTATGTATGAGGAAGGACAGAAGTTTTTACCTCCAGTTCATATCTGGGTCCTGGCTCATTAGTGACTGGGCTCAATCTGCCATATCTTATCAGACATGTCTAGGTCTGGAACTGAATCTAAATCTTCATTTTAAAAAGTAGGGTGGTTGTCTGCTTCTGAAGGTGATCTGTTTGGATGGAAAGAAAAGCATAAGGTGTCTTTGGGTAGATTAAAATTACCTAGGATTTCTTGTTGCATGGCTGCTTTTTTAGGTAATAAACCCTTTTAGTTGAAAAGGCAGCCCTCTCTTCCAGACCATCCTATTTTTATGGTTCCCCTTTGGTGTTCTCTCATGACTACCCTGATCTGTACCAACCCCCTCGGTCATCACTATGTCCTGCTTGGCAGCTCAAGGTATAGGGCTGTATTGTTATCTTTACTGGGTGTGTGTAGGGGTGTAACATCCAGCAGTTTCACCCTTCTGATGTCCTGCTACAGAGGGATCCATCTATGGCAAGAAAAGTGCCAGAGGAAAACATCAGCTTTGTAAGTGGACACTTTTTTGTAGGCATCCAAACTCAGATATGCATTTTATCTGCACTTTTGTTTAAACAACCTTTATGATGAGATAGTAAGGCAGTTATCCATAGCGTCTCCTAGCAGATGGATCAGTCCCTTAGTATTACATCATGCTGGGACATTTGAGAGCTACCTCAGGACCTCGTAATTTGATATTTCTTTTTTCTCTTCCCATATAGAAAGAGATGCACAGAGTGAAGAAACCTGGTTATCAGCTGGTGATTTCAGCTCCATCACAGGAACATTTGATTCCTAAAGTTACTAAAATTGTTTTGTAGGGTAGGAATCCTTTTGGAAAATTTGCTTTGAATCCTCTTTGTGTTTTAGTATTGTTAGAATCTGGGTTGCAACAAGCCAACATCAACGCTTGTCCTGCTCTGCCGTAGTGTCTTCATTTCATTCTTTAGTAAAAGGATCAAGTGATAGAGAACCCTGGCTGCTTGGCTGGGCTTAGAGGTCAAGTTCCCTGCAAGCAGGAAAAGATGGTCTGTGCAAAGGATGCTCTGTGCAGACCATGAAGTGGGTAAGCAGACACAGTATGGAAAAAGACAGCAAAATCTTTTAAGATGTTAAGATGATGCTGCACTGTGTGATGGTCTGGTAGATGTGAGTAAAGGCTGACAGATGTGTTGGCTTTGTTTTCAAAAGTGCAAATCACCAAAAATGCCCCCTAAATCTGTGATGTAAGCGTTTCTAAAACTCAGGCTTTCACATGCTCCAAGTCTCACTGTCCCTTTGTAAAATGAGTGGCAAACTACTTCACAAATTCACTGTCATCAGCTTGGATAGGCTGTAATTAAATGTTAGAAAAAGTCTCTTTTGCACAGGGCTCTTTTTTGATCTGAGCTGCTGATGAAATTCCTCATTTAGGGCTGCATCGTCACTCAACTGGTCCATGTCTATCAGAGGTAATGTACTTTTCACTATACCCAGGCTGAGTACAAAGGTACATCTACCCATCCTGTTGGTATGCTCTCTTGCTTAACAGCCAAAAGCAGAGATGAAGGGAAAAAAAATAATGACGGGGCAATTATGCGTTGATACTTCTGGTCCTACCTCCCAACTTTCAGAAATGTATTAATTAGAGACTTTCCATATAAAGATTTGCATATTAGTGTCTAGTAATGATTCTGTGATAATCCTCCAAGGAATTCCAGTAGTTTGTCTAATTCTCTTGTGTTTTGGGGTGGTACAACATAGAATCATGGAATGTTTCAGGCTGGAAGGGACCTCCAGAGGTCATCTGGTCCAACCTCCCTACACAGGTAGGGACATCTCTACCTAGGTCAGGCTGCTCAGAGCCCCATCAAGCCTGACCTTGAATGACTCCAGGGATGGGGCCTCCACCACCTCTCTGGGCAGCCCATTCCAGTGATCTATCACCCTCATATTAAAGACTTTTTTTCTAATATCCAATCTAAAGCTGTAACCATATGTTTGACAATTTAATTTAACAACACTGAAAAAGTTTCTGCTTTTGTTTATTTTGGCCTTGCTACCTGATGGATTCTCACATGCTGGAATTGATAAGAAGAAATGTCCAATACTGTCCCTATAAGACAAGCATATTTAGACCAGTATCTTTTTTTTTTCCAGCTGGCCACTCCTAGTTCAGAGTTGATGAGTATATGTATGTTTTTCTTGATGGGAATCTGCATTTTTCAATAAAGAATGAATTAATATCTGCTGATTTTTTATCTACTTACTTAGTATTTCTCAGCTCTTCACAGTCTGCTTTTATGGTCCTAAGTAATTAAGTATCAATAGATTTTGCACTCTCCCTTGTATCCCTTTTTCAAGATCATTCATAGGTACATAAAACACAACAGGCACAATTCCTTTTAGGTCACAGAGTCACCTTCGTCCTTTGTGAAGGTGGGCAATTTATTTCCCCTCTTTATTTCTTATTCTTAACTAGACAATAATGCAGAAAATTACCTTTTTTTAAAAAAAATTTTTCTTTTCTTTGGGACACTCCAAAGAATTTCCTTTTAAAGATTTAAAACCAAAAAAATATTATGTAAGTCAGATCACCCTTGCCTATATACAGAGTTGCAGCACATTGATGAGCCATGACTGCCCTTGTTAAAAGCCACATCTGCTCTTCTCACACTGTTTTAAAATTTCATTCAGTTTGAGACAGGTCTTCTGTCTCATTCATCCCTCTTTATGGAAAGTTCTGATGTAGGAACCTCTTTAACCTTCATCACCATACAGGCCAAGAGTTTCTTGGGGGTTTTGCCACACTTTTGTCTTCTTTTGAATGTTTTCTTTTAAAAAGCATAATCAATTGGCCTCACAGTCAGGTAGAATTTCTGACTCTTATGCTTGAAAAAAAATCATCTGCCATGGGGAAGGTTTTCCTGAATATATCTCCCTCCAGATTTCAATTGTGTGCTGCGTAGCAGGCATTTGCACAGCACTTGTGGTCTCCTCAGTCTCTATCTTCTCCATCATGGGACACAGTTGAACATTTAAGAGAAGAAGGAGGAGGACTGTGGAAGAAGCAGGGGTGGAAAGGTGGGTGCTGGACCTCCCAAGTGTTGAAGACAGACTTCTGAGGTGAGAAGCCTTTCAGATTCCACATGTGATTTTGTCACATGGAGAGGTTTGTTTGGGAGACCTGTGAGGAAGGCCGTGTGGGTGTCCTCTGTGGGGCCATAAAGAAGGGCAAAACACAAGCTTTGCTGTTGCAGCCAGGAGACCAGTTGTTAAAGTGATCATAAGGTGAAGAACATCGTGAAGTGCTCATTAGCCAGTAATTCATGTTTCTGCTTCCCAAAATATTGAATCATTTCAGCCCTTTTAGAGTAAGTGAAGGGAAACAGATGTTAGCTAGTTTTGCATTCATTCTTCTGTGCAGTTGTTATCTCAGGAAAGAAAGCATGTGTGATGTAGAAAAGTCTGATTATTTGGAGTTTTAAGTAGACTATTTCTAGCTGGCCTAGTGAAATGTCTGGATGGCTTCTCAGTGATAAAAGTTATGACTGCATTCACTGAGTCTCCTCATTTCCAGGGGAAAAAAATATTAAAACTGAAAATAATAAGGGGAATCATTCCCAAGGAGATGACTTCTAATATGACCTTCTCATAAGATCAACCCTTCTCATTTCAGTTCATGACTCTAATTTAGACCACCAGGTGAAATTGATACTTGGTAGTCTGTCTGAGATTTTACAAGGTAGGTCAGATCCTGCTTAAGCCAGTGGCATTTTTGTGTATGTTAGGACAGCAGCATGTGAAGTGAAATGGGTGGTAAGCAGTATGTTTGACTGATCCTAACTCTAGTTTGTATGTTTCTCATGGGTTCTAAGAAGAGGCAGTCAGAGAAAGAAGCTAAGCAATAATGGATTAGGGAAAAAATGGAAGTAAAGAAGACTTAACAATTACACTTGATTCTTTAGCTGGCACAGTGGTCAGAAACAACCTTTAAACATGACAAACATGAGTTATGTGAAAAACTGATGATACACCTGGGAGCAGGGTTTTACTGAGCTCATAATTAAATGTATTAGGTTGCTCTCAGGTCCTACAGGAATCAAGTATTAATCTCATCAGACTGTCTCTGAAGTATTCCCAGGCAAAGAATTTATGAACTGAGGCTGAAGGATATATGCAAGAGAAAATTTTCCAGAGATTCACAGGACTCATCCAAGTCCAGAGGCTTGGATGGACTAGATTGTAGTTTGTGTAGTTGAGAAGGTTTAATCTAAAATGTGTAAGTTTTGGTAGCTAGGAACGTGGATTGGCAGGATGACAAGTGATAGAAGTAATTATTTTCTTCTGGGTGCATCATTTAACATATCCTAAACTCCCAACTTCTTCATTTCACCTCTTAGTGTCACCTGCCTGTTGCAGAAGTGTCTAACTGCTTTTGCTAGTTTCTTCCTTTACCCGAGAGGAAAAAATACTTGAATCATCCAAAATCCTAGCATATAAATGCCACCAAACCAGAAAGTTAGTAAATTATGGCTCAGCACAGAGACATTGTACCTACTAAAGAGTGTATGAAATGTGATTTAGTGAAAGGCAAAGATAGAAGTGGGGGGCTTAGAGGATCCATCCCTCTTGGCTGGAGTGTTCAGAGACAACTGAAGAAGATGGTCTATCACACAGAAGATCACCAGGTAGCAAACTAGTCAATTATTTCCTGTCTATACCTCGAAGCTGTAACTGCAGGAAAAATTATTTCTGGTGACCACATAAAACAAGCTATGTAACAGTGATAGCAGGTACTAGCAGGTAACAATGATAGGAAGAAATCAGAGTCAAAAGGCTTTATCAGTAGAAGTGATTCTGTAGCAGTTTCATTAGTGATAGAAAGGATGTTACCCAATGAAACCAAACTTAACTATAACAAGCAAAATGATATCTCAGGGAATATGCTTCCGTTGAACCAACTCTGATCAGCTCTGACACTCAGGAACATTAGGCTGGGCAATTTACAATATATAAACTGTGGTAGGAAGTCCACCACTCTTGGTGGCCCTTTTAAATGTCAGTGAATCAGGCCCAGGAAGAAGCAACTCTGCACTGACAGATCTGGTAGATGTAAGACAGTTCAAGTATGATTTTACTGAATGTGAGATAATTTTGACAAATCACTTTCAGGCTCTGTGAGGTATTTTCTATTTCTTCTCAACTCAACTGCTGTTCCTAACCCTAAGGTGCAGTCAAGGCAGACCTTTGGTTCCCGAACTTGAATTTACTGCTGTGATCTGTTGTGGCAGAGCTCTAGTTTAAGGCCATATTAGTTGTGCTACAGAAGTCCACCTCTTCCACATATTAACAGTATAATTCACATTTACTGTAATTTTAACAACATTTGAGCATGTCCCAATTATCTAAGGAGCTGGTGGATAACACCACTGTGCTGTGATGACAGGGTACATGCGTGTCATTAGGTCTTGTTAAAAGACCCAATGTCTTGTTATGCTTTTCTCATGCTTTAAAGCTCTGTTGAATTATAGGCAGGAGAACAGTTGGTTTGGAGACAAAGCATGAGTATGGATGGATATTTTGCCTGGTGATTCAAAGGCATGTGTCAGAAGCTGAGTACTGGTATGAATCAACACTGAAGAGTCATCCGATAAAAACAACTCTAGGACATAGCAGGGTGTGGTAATTACCAAACAGATCATTGCATGGTATTCACATGGAGGAAAGTTCTTCTGCCATTCCCCCACCTCTGAACTCCTTTGTTTCCAGCCATTTCATTTTCCCTCTAGCTCCTACCTTCCTGAGTCACTGAGAGCTTACCTTCTTCAGCTCAGGTATAAGGGTCTGGGTCATGGCTGCAGCAAAGGGTCAGACAGCCCAGAACAGCTACTGAGGTTCCTATAGATAACTCAAGTATGGAGCAATAAATGCCCAGGCACTTCATCCCTCTCAGCATGACAGATGAGAGTAATGTCCCTTAATGCCCAGGTGGGAAGCACTCAGTTGTTGCAGGTGGCATCAACTACCAACTCAGACCACAACGCCGAGCATTTCATTCAGCTCACACAATGCAGGACTACAAAGTATTCTGCTGTACACAGTTTTGCTTTGTATTAAAGTCCACAGTCAGGGCTTTGACCACAACACTCGCTCAAGGTCCTGGGATGGTTTTTCTTTGCCATATTTCATTTGCTAAACTAAACGCTGACCAGACATTACTGTGGACAAATAGGCTCTTGGTTGCTGGCTGGCTATCTGCACGTCAGCTGGCTGTAGTCTTCTCTTTCTCCATGTGCTGTTGTGCAGCTGCTGGATCATACCCACCAGTTACTGGGCCTTTGGTGAGGGGAAGCTGACTTTCATCAGCTTGTATGAGAACCTACCTATGAATCGGGCATAATGCTTGCAATTCTTTTTTAGGGAATCTTATTTGTGGAGTTAACTAATGAAAGCATAAATTTACTGTACAGATACATTGGTGTTTCCTGCATGTCCAAAGAACCCAAGGAGAAAGGCATGAGGTATAAGAAAAAGATGTCTCTTTAAGAGACCAATGCCTTTCTACCTGCACAGTGAAGTCTTTGCACTGAAATGCTGTCTCCTAATTACAGGTTTAATCTGCATTATTCGCCATCTTTTACTGCCATCTAAAGACTCTGACTGAATGGACTCATTGTTGGATCTTGAATAAGTCTCTCTGTTCTACTCTATTTATTTAAAAGCTACAAGTTTTGATAAAAACATTATTTCTTGTGGCCTTCGAGGGTTTGTATTTTCTGTTTTAAATCTCTTTGATTCACCGTTAGCTTTTCAGCACAGATACATCATACTGAGTTACCAGTGACAAAAAAAAAAAGAGCTTTTTGGCTCAAAGGGAAAGAGGAGATGCAGGCAGTGTAGCAGCCTTTCTGCATGTGATGATGCTCCTCACAGGATTCTGGCATGAATTTGGAAATTTTTGGGAAGAAGTAAGGAAAAGGGCTAGCTCTACAGAGCAAGTGAGTGGGATTTGCTTTAACAGAAACTGGCTCACTTTTTATTTTCTCAGACAATGCTGATATATGTCAGCTTTTCAGAGGAAGGTAAACTCCATTGCCACCTCACATCTTCTTGCAGTGGTAGGCTGGAGTGAAGGGGAATGTCCTTCACGTTTGTAGGGATGGCTGGCATTCACTCACAGATTTTATAACCACAAACCATTAGAGGTTAGGGCAGGAGATCTGAATTGCTTCTGTCAGCAGGGTTCTTCATGAGACACATAGCATTTCCTATGGTGTGGAACAGCAGTGCACTGACAAGGGACACACAAAGAGGGCTTTTGGAACAGATTAATTGAGAAATTTAGGTATCGTGTTCTCTACTTGTTTGTGACTATAACAAAAATTACAATTTGCAAAGTCCTTTGCCAATATAGTCGTCTTGTTCCTTTGCCTTCTCACAGAACCAACAGCTGTCATCCACTCTTTTAAAAATGGTAAATAAAGATGTGGAATCAAGCCAGTGTCACTACACAATTCTGTGTTTCAGTGAGCTAATTCCTTATTTCAATAAGGTACTTCCAGCTATACTTCATATTCCATTATACTGCCTATTGTGCATTCATGTGGTAGTTTAGCCCCAGCCGGGACCGGGCACCACGTGGCTGCTGCCTCTGCACCCCTGGGCGGGAAGTGAAGAGGGAGGAAAACACAAACCCCGCGGGTTGAGATAAGGAGGATTTAATACAACAGTGCAAAAGGAACAGTAAGAACAACAGCAGTGACAATAACAGCGAGGAGACAATGTACAAAACAAGCAATGCAGATCGTGCAGACCAAGAGATGAAAGGAACGTCGGGACATGAGGTCAGTATGGTATCGCATAGCCTATTGGCCGGTTCTATCCTAGCTGTGGCTCCCTCTCAACTCCTGGTGAAAATTAACCACATCCTAGGCGAACCAGGACCATTCATCATATCGCTTTAACCCCTAAGACACTGCAAGAAGCACATTCCAAGGAGCAATAATGATACAAAGATTCATCCAGAGAATAGGAATGGAGAGGGCTTACCCAACTTGTGCAGAGTGCAGTGTGGCAGGATGCTGAGCCAGGGCAGTGGGTCAGCTGGGGCTCCCCAGTCACCAAGTGAGCCTGAGAACAGCTCTAGCAAGCACATGCTAAATTCTTTCCTCAGTTTCTTCATTAAAAGTCATACTTGCATAGTAGTACAGTAATGCATTTAAGCCTGGTCAGATACTCAGTTTTTGACACGCTTAGGATCTGATCAAAATTTTGCAGATGTCAATCCATCAACAGAAATTTTTCCTTCACTGATTGCTGGTCAGGTCCTCCATCTCTTAGCAAAGAAATTCTCATTCTTCAGCAGCAGCTGCTTTTTCTCAAGTTCATGTCGTTCAACTCTGGCCTGGAACCAGATTCTTCATATTTAACAGATAGATAAAATAATTTTAGTCATTTTGGTCATAAGCTTTTCTGTATTTTATAACATACAAATCCTGATGGAAATTGAGTCTTGCACCTACGAATACACAACCCAGGAATGCAGCTCAGACTGGGATCCACCTGGCTTGAGAGCAGCCCTATGGAGAGAGACCTGGGGGTCTTGGTGGACAGCAGGCTCAGCATGAGTGAACAGTACGCTGCAGTGGCAAAGAGAGCCGGCAGGATGCTGGGTTATATCAAAAGGGGCATCAGCAGCAGGGATAAGGAAGTAATTGTCCGACTTTACTCAGTGCTGGTCAGGCCACACCTTGAGTGCTGCATTCTGTGATTCGATTTTGGTCCCCCCTATACTAAAAAGACACAGACAGGCTGGAAAGGGTCCAGAGAAGGGCCACAGGGGTGATTAGGGGACTGGAAGACCTGCAGTATGAAGAAAGGCTAAGAAAACTGGGATTATTCAGCCTTGAGAAAAGAAGGCTTAGGGGAGACCTTATCATCATGTACCAGTACATGAAGGGTGGCTATCAAGAGGATGGAGACTTTCTTTTTATGAGGAGTCACATGGAAAAAACAAGGGGGAATGGTTGCAAGTTGCTTTTGGAGAGATTCCAGTTGGAGTCCAGAAGAAAATTCTTTACAATGAGAACAATTAAACATTGGAATAGTCTCCCAAGGGAAGTAGTGGATTCCCTTACATTAGACAATTTTAAGACTCAGCTTGACAGGGTGCTGAGCCTCTTATATAAACTGTATTTTTCTATCTTGAAGGGTTGGACTGGATGATCCTCGAGGTCCCTTCCAGCCTGGCATTCTATGATTCTATGACAGTCCTTTCAAGTCCTTCTACCTACAATGCTCCAAAATTGCTTATAAACAATAATTCATGGGTACTTCAACCAAGTCTGAAACACATCCTCTGTGTGGTAGAACACAGCATTCCTAAGAGTGAATTTGATCCAACACTTCCCAGGTTAGTGCCAAGATACAGGTTACTTTGGGATGGATTGTTCTTCACTTGTCATGCTGAAGCAGGTGTACTGTATGCAGACTACTTACTAATTTAATATATTCAAATGGCTTCTTTGACGAATTTGAAATATTTTATTAATTTTATTTTGCATAAAATTATTAATGAACGTCATCTCAATTCACAGAATCACAGGATCACAGAATGTTAGGGATTGGAACGGACCTCGAAAGATCATCTAGCCCAATCCCCCCGCTGGAGCAGGATCACCTAGATCAGGTCACACAGGAACACCTCCAGGCGGATTTTAAATATCTCCAGAGAAGGAGACTCCACAACCTCCCTGGACAGCCTGTTCCAGTGCTCTGTCACTCTCACTGTGAAGAAGTTTCTTCTTATATTTATGTGGAACCTCCTATGTTCCCGCTTATACCCGTTGACCCTTGTCCTATCATTGGATGCCACTGAGAAGAGCCTGGCTCCGTCCTCCTGACACTCTCCCTTTACATATTTATAAACATTAATAAGGTCACCCCTCAGTCTCCTTTCTTCCAAGCTAAAGAGATCCAACTCCCTCAGTCTTTCCTCATAAGGGAGATTCTCTCAGAAATTGTCCACTGGACAGAGTGGACCAGAAGGTGCTTGCAGGACAACATGAAGATTAAGTGACAGTGACTTCTTGAGCCTTTGTCACTTTCCTACCACAGTAACTTTGTTGTATCTTCCAAGATCACCTTCCACAGCTTTAATGATAAAGATATTCTTGACTTCCCTTTTATGCCACTAAAGTATTCCGGACTCAGGCTGGTGAAGGAACATTTTGCATTTGACTGCTGTACCCTGCAGATAGTTAATCTATAAACCATTTTTATTCCTTCTAGATCAAAGGATTTACAAGACTATCAATATTTTCCATTAAAGTCAGTGTAGATTGTTTTTTCTTAATAAAAGCCTTTAAAAAAACCCAACAAAACAACTTGCTGGATTTTGTAAAACTGCCTTCAGTTCAATATAAATGATTTTACTTGAGAAGTAGCTGTTGACAATATAAAATGCAATGTAAAAGTAATTAAGATCAATCAATCCTCTACAATTTAGATCCATCCATACACTTAGAGCTTAATCCCAAGCCCACTTCCACTGACTCACTGGATCAAGTGCTACATTTTTTAGTTTATGATTTTCTGACTTTAAAACTTGCTTTTATAAATAAATGTTATAAATTTAATTTTTCAATAAGAAAGGTAAGCAGAAAATTTAAATGACCTGTGGTAGATCACTGTATTACCAATTTTATGGATCTGTATAAGAGCACACTAAAGGACCATTTATAATCTGAAGAATTTGTGGTTTAAATTCAGGGTTAAGGTCAGATAAGTCTCTTGTCTATCTAGACCTGGGAAGACAAGGGTTTCCATTTTGGAGAAAATTCAGCAGCTTTAAATGTCATTCTTTTCCAAAACTGGAAGAAAAAGGAGTATTTCTAGATGTATTTTATAAAATATATCCCCAGAAAAATGCTGTTTACTGTAAAGAAAAAAAATATTTCAGCATTACTTTTTTATTACATAAAACAACTTCAAGTACATTAAAATATTTGGAAATGCTATATTGAAATGTTAGTTTCTGCAGTTGTTGAAACAGTACCTTTCCATTTTATTGAAAGGTGTTATCTCATTTTTTTCCAATAAATACAATTACAGAAATTGATTTGTATCTGCAAAATGGTTTCACTTCAGTGAACACATTTGCTAATTACAAAACGTGTTAGCTCAATCTGTTCTTTAAACAAGCCTATTGGATCAGTGTGTCCTGTTACAAACAGGTGAAAGCAGCCACCTTGCACATCACCCACTGTGTAAAATCTTCAGAAAACCTGTTTTTCCCTCAGATTTCTGAGCAGAACCTGAGGCCCCTAAAGAGCTACTTTATAACTAGAAAATGTTATTCATAGCCATAAATAGAATCATGGAATGTTTTAGGCTGGAAGGGACCTCCAGAGGTCATCTGGTCTAACCTCCCTACACAAGTAGGGACATCTCTACCTAGGTCAGGCTGCTCAGAGCCCCACCAAGCCTGACCTTGAATGACTCCAGGGATGGGGCCTCCACCACCTCTCTGGGCAGCCCATTCCAGTGATCTATCACCCTCATATTAAAGAACTTTTTTCTAATATCCAGCCTAAATTTATCCGTTCCTAGCTTAAAACCATTGCTCCTGGTCCTATTGTTAAAAACCCTTTTGAATAGACCTTCCCCCAACCATCAAATCATCAAATATGTCCTACCTACCTAACCTAGAATTCCTATGGCATACTCTTGCCAATTCCCAGCACTCAAAATTTGCTGGGGTTAATTTAAAATGAAACTTTTAGAACAATGATGAATTTTAGCTCTTCTGATCTGTCTTTCAATATGTAAGTCTTAAACTGTACATTTCAAGGGGATTGAACTTCAAGCTTACAAGTAGCCTCACTCCTAGCTTTTCTTAACTTTTCCTTGCTTAACTTTGCAGTTTTACCGACATGCTCCCCAGCTGTCCTCTGCTTCCTGCCTTTCTTACAACTCGTGCAGCAGGGCACAAAGAAGAGCACTGAAGGGATAGTCTCTCTCCAAACGCCAGTGAATGACGCCACAGTGATCCAGAGGACTTGTAATTGCAAGGGTGACCTGCTCTTGCCTGCTGGTTGAGTCCCACGCTTGTCTCTGCTGCACAAGCACCACAGGACAGTCCAGCTGGGGCCAATGTTCAGGTCACCCTTGAAGTATTTATCCCTCATCTCATTGTCAGGACTGAGTATCTTGTGCTGAACTTTTCGAATGAGAAGTACACATTTCAGTACAAGCTATCACAGTTTGGCCAAGTTATGAGCAACTTAAATAGTGTGTTAGATTGGCATTTCCACAAGCAGCAATGTCAAAAGGATGTTGTTGATGTGCTATGGATCTATTAATTAGGAAAGAGAGGAAGGAAAATAATTAAAACAAAATTCTAGAAATTTTTAGACACTTAAATGCATCTTCTGCAAACTGTGTTCCTTCTCGGGGTGACAGTCAGAGCATGTGGGCTCAGGTGGTGTTCTCCTCCACCCTGCTGGTAAGGGGAAAGGATGCAAGGAGGAAGAGGAGACAACTGTGTGTCAACTGGTTGAGGAGCTTGTGTCAGTGACCAGGTTTTTGTGTCTATGACCACGGGACCTTGTTTGAGAATCAAAGCCTGCCTGGGAGAGCTGGGATTCACCTCACTAAGAAGGACAACGGAATCTTTGCCAGCAGGGCTGCTGACCTCATAAGAAGGGCTTGAAACTAGGAATGATGTGGGATGGAGAGTCACCAGCAGCCTTGTTATGAGAGAGCAATGGAAAGTGCTAACAAGCAACAGGGCTAGGGAGATGTGAACAAAAGAAAGCATAAAATCAACAAATCAAAGCTCAAGCCAAACAAGCATTTGCATGTAGTACTGACAAGACACTATTATGGAATAAAAACCCAGACCCTTTTTGGGGAAATGAGCATGCCAGGGTGCCTCTCTGAAGTGCCTGAAGTGCCAATNCCCTCATATTAAAGAACTTTTTTCTAATATCCAGCCTAAATTTATCCGTTCCTAGCTTAAAACCATTACTCCTGGTCCTATTGTTAAAAACCCTTTTGAATAGACCTTCCCCCAACCATCAAATCATCAAATATGTCCTACCTACCTAACCTAGAATTCCTATGGCATACTCTTGCCAATTCCCAGCACTCAAAATTTGCTGGGGTTAATTTAAAATGAAACTTTTAGAACAATGATGAATTTTAGCTCTTCTGATCTGTCTTTCAATATGTAAGTCTTAAACTGTACATTTCAAGGGGATTGAACTTCAAGCTTACAAGTAGCCTCACTCCTAGCTTTTCTTAACTTTTCCTTGCTTAACTTTGCAGTTTTACCGACATGCTCCCCAGCTGTCCTCTGCTTCCTGCCTTTCTTACAACTCGTGCAGCAGGGCACAAAGAAGAGCACTGAAGGGATAGTCTCTCTCCAAACGCCAGTGAATGACGCCACAGTGATCCAGAGGACTTGTAATTGCAAGGGTGACCTGCTCTTGCCTGCTGGTTGAGTCCCACGCTTGTCTCTGCTGCACAAGCACCACAGGACAGTCCAGCTGGGGCCAATGTTCAGGTCACCCTTGAAGTATTTATCCCTCATCTCATTGTCAGGACTGAGTATCTTGTGCTGAACTTTTCGAATGAGAAGTACACATTTCAGTACAAGCTATCACAGTTTGGCCAAGTTATGAGCAACTTAAATAGTGTGTTAGATTGGCATTTCCACAAGCAGCAATGTCAAAAGGATGTTGTTGATGTGCTATGGATCTATTAATTAGGAAAGAGAGGAAGGAAAATAATTAAAACAAAATTCTAGAAATTTTTAGACACTTAAATGCATCTTCTGCAAACTGTGTTCCTTCTCGGGGTGACAGTCAGAGCATGTGGGCTCAGGTGGTGTTCTCCTCCACCCTGCTGGTAAGGGGAAAGGATGCAAGGAGGAAGAGGAGACAACTGTGTGTCAACTGGTTGAGGAGCTTGTGTCAGTGACCAGGTTTTTGTGTCTATGACCACGGGACCTTGTTTGAGAATCAAAGCCTGCCTGGGAGAGCTGGGATTCACCTCACTAAGAAGGACAACGGAATCTTTGCCAGCAGGGCTGCTGACCTCATAAGAAGGGCTTGAAACTAGGAATGATGTGGGATGGAGAGTCACCAGCAGCCTTGTTATGAGAGAGCAATGGAAAGTGCTAACAAGCAACAGGGCTAGGGAGATGTGAACAAAAGAAAGCATAAAATCAACAAATCAAAGCTCAAGCCAAACAAGCATTTGCATGTAGTACTGACAAGACACTATTATGGAATAAAAACCCAGACCCTTTTTGGGGAAATGAGCATGCCAGGGTGCCTCTCTGAAGTGCCTGAAGTGCCAATGCATGCAGCATGGGGAATAAACATGATGAGTTAAGGATGTGTATGCAGTTGCAGGGCCACAGTCTCACAGGCATCATGAATCACAGGGATCACGTTGGGATGGTTCCCATGACTGGAGTGTTGAGATAGAGGGATACAGGCTCTGTAGGAAGGACAGACCAAGAAGACCTGGAATTGCCCATTATGTGAGAGAGCAGCTGAAGTGCCTGGAACTCCACCTGGGCATGAATGATGAGTCAACACAAGGATGCCATCAACATAAGGATTAAAGAGCAGACCAGTATGGATAACATTGTAATGGGTGTCTGCCATAGTCTACCTAACCAGAAAGAACAAGCAGATGAGGCCCTGTACAGACAGACAGGAGCAGCCTCACATTCCCAGGCCCTGTCCTCATGGACGATTTTAGTCCTGGAGAGCATGGATGAAAACATGTTGACTCAAGTGACAGAGGGGCCAATGAGGATGCTCTGCTGGACCTCACACTCATAGAAAAGGAAGGGCTCACTGGGAATGTGAAGGTCAAAGGCAGCCTTTATTGCAGCAACCAAGAGACTAGACTTTGGCCTCTTCAAAGATCTGTTCAGGAGTGTCCCATGGGATAAGGCCCTGAAGGGAAGATGGGCTCAGGAAAGCTGGTTGATATTCAGCAATCATATCCTCCAAGCTCAGAGTTGTCCATCCTGACGAGCACGAAGTCAGGCAAAAATGACAGGAGGTCTGAATGGATGAACTAGGGGTTCGTGGTCCACAAAAAGGAAAGCCCACTCAAGCTCAGATAGGAAGCATACAGAGGATGGAAGCAAGGATGCATAACTTGAGGGGAATACAAAGAAACTGTTGGAGCATGCAGGTATGAGGTTAGGAAAGCTAAAATTCAAAAGGAAGTGAACCTGGTGATGGGTGCCAAAGGCCATAAGGAGGGCTTCTTTGAGTACATGGGTGGCAAAAAGAAGACTAGAGAAAATGTGGGCCCACTGCTGAATGAAACAGAGGACCTGGTGACATGGGACCTGGAAAGGGCTGAGGTACTGAATGTCTTTTTTGCCTCAGTCTTTACTAGCAAGACCAGCCTTCAGGAATCCCATGTCCCAGAGACCAGAGGGAAAGGTTGGAATAAGGAGGATGTGTTGGTGGATGAGGATCAGGTCGGGGAATACTTAAGCAAACTGGACATGGATAAATCTATGGGTCCTGATGGGATGCATCCACAAGTCCTGAGGGAGCTGGCAGATATCATTGGCAACTCTCCAGACTCTTTGATTGATCATGGCGACTGGGAGAATTGCCTGATGACTTGGAGGAAAGCAAATGTCACTTCTATCTTCAATGAGGGTAGGAGGGAGGACCCAGGGAACTACAGGCCAGTCAGCCTCTTCTCGATCTGNGGACAGTCCAGCTGGGGCCAATGTTCAGGTCACCCTTGAAGTATTTATCCCTCATCTCATTGTCAGGACTGAGTATCTTGTGCTGAACTTTTCGAATGAGAAGTACACATTTCAGTACAAGCTATCACAGTTTGGCCAAGTTATGAGCAACTTAAATAGTGTGTTAGATTGGCATTTCCACAAGCAGCAATGTCAAAAGGATGTTGTTGATGTGCTATGGATCTATTAATTAGGAAAGAGAGGAAGGAAAATAATTAAAACAAAATTCTAGAAATTTTTAGACACTTAAATGCATCTTCTGCAAACTGTGTTCCTTCTCGGGGTGACAGTCAGAGCATGTGG
Organism: Brachypteracias leptosomus; assembly: GCA_013401335.1. Taxonomy (NCBI): domain Eukaryota; kingdom Metazoa; phylum Chordata; class Aves; order Coraciiformes; family Brachypteraciidae; genus Brachypteracias; species Brachypteracias leptosomus. The sequence goes on along the minus strand of VYZX01007923.1, from coordinate 126,787 downwards.
GCTCAGGTGGTGTTCTCCTCCACCCTGCTGGTAAGGGGAAAGGATGCAAGGAGGAAGAGGAGACAACTGTGTGTCAACTGGTTGAGGAGCTTGTGTCAGTGACCAGGTTTTTGTGTCTATGACCACGGGACCTTGTTTGAGAATCAAAGCCTGCCTGGGAGAGCTGGGATTCACCTCACTAAGAAGGACAACGGAATCTTTGCCAGCAGGGCTGCTGACCTCATAAGAAGGGCTTGAAACTAGGAATGATGTGGGATGGAGAGTCACCAGCAGCCTTGTTATGAGAGAGCAATGGAAAGTGCTAACAAGCAACAGGGCTAGGGAGATGTGAACAAAAGAAAGCATAAAATCAACAAATCAAAGCTCAAGCCAAACAAGCATTTGCATGTAGTACTGACAAGACACTATTATGGAATAAAAACCCAGACCCTTTTTGGGGAAATGAGCATGCCAGGGTGCCTCTCTGAAGTGCCTGAAGTGCCAATGCATGCAGCATGGGGAATAAACATGATGAGTTAAGGATGTGTATGCAGTTGCAGGGCCACAGTCTCACAGGCATCATGAATCACAGGGATCACGTTGGGATGGTTCCCATGACTGGAGTGTTGAGATAGAGGGATACAGGCTCTGTAGGAAGGACAGACCAAGAAGACCTGGAATTGCCCATTATGTGAGAGAGCAGCTGAAGTGCCTGGAACTCCACCTGGGCATGAATGATGAGTCAACACAAGGATGCCATCAACATAAGGATTAAAGAGCAGACCAGTATGGATAACATTGTAATGGGTGTCTGCCATAGTCTACCTAACCAGAAAGAACAAGCAGATGAGGCCCTGTACAGACAGACAGGAGCAGCCTCACATTCCCAGGCCCTGTCCTCATGGACGATTTTAGTCCTGGAGAGCATGGATGAAAACATGTTGACTCAAGTGACAGAGGGGCCAATGAGGATGCTCTGCTGGACCTCACACTCATAGAAAAGGAAGGGCTCACTGGGAATGTGAAGGTCAAAGGCAGCCTTTATTGCAGCAACCAAGAGACTAGACTTTGGCCTCTTCAAAGATCTGTTCAGGAGTGTCCCATGGGATAAGGCCCTGAAGGGAAGATGGGCTCAGGAAAGCTGGTTGATATTCAGCAATCATATCCTCCAAGCTCAGAGTTGTCCATCCTGACGAGCACGAAGTCAGGCAAAAATGACAGGAGGTCTGAATGGATGAACTAGGGGTTCGTGGTCCACAAAAAGGAAAGCCCACTCAAGCTCAGATAGGAAGCATACAGAGGATGGAAGCAAGGATGCATAACTTGAGGGGAATACAAAGAAACTGTTGGAGCATGCAGGTATGAGGTTAGGAAAGCTAAAATTCAAAAGGAAGTGAACCTGGTGATGGGTGCCAAAGGCCATAAGGAGGGCTTCTTTGAGTACATGGGTGGCAAAAAGAAGACTAGAGAAAATGTGGGCCCACTGCTGAATGAAACAGAGGACCTGGTGACATGGGACCTGGAAAGGGCTGAGGTACTGAATGTCTTTTTTGCCTCAGTCTTTACTAGCAAGACCAGCCTTCAGGAATCCCATGTCCCAGAGACCAGAGGGAAAGGTTGGAATAAGGAGGATGTGTTGGTGGATGAGGATCAGGTCGGGGAATACTTAAGCAAACTGGACATGGATAAATCTATGGGTCCTGATGGGATGCATCCACAAGTCCTGAGGGAGCTGGCAGATATCATTGGCAACTCTCCAGACTCTTTGATTGATCATGGCGACTGGGAGAATTGCCTGATGACTTGGAGGAAAGCAAATGTCACTTCTATCTTCAATGAGGGTAGGAGGGAGGACCCAGGGAACTACAGGCCAGTCAGCCTCTTCTCGATCTGTGGGAAAGCCATGAAGCAACTAATCCTGGAAACCATTTCCAGACACATGAAGGACAAGAAGGTGACTGAAAGTAGCCAGCACGGATTCACCAAGGGGAAATCATGCTTGACCAACCTGACAAATGTCTATGACAAAATTCCATGCTTGGCAGACAAGGGTAACAGTGGATATTGTCTACCTAGCCTTGAATAAGGCTTTCAACACTGTCTCCTGTAAGATCCTCACAGAGAAGCTATTGAAGTGTGGGCTGGATGATTAGACAGTGAAGTGGATTGAAAATTGGCTGAATGGCTGGACCCAGAGGGTGGTTTATCAGTGGCACAAGGGCTAGTTGGAGGGGAGCAACTAGTGCTCTACCTCAGAGGTCAATACTGGGTCCAATCCTGTCCAACATCTTCATTAATAATAGAACCATTTAGGTTGAAAAGGGCCCCTAGGATCATCAAGTCCAACCTTTATCCAACATCTCCCTGACCCCTAAACTATGTCTCAAAGTGACACATCTACTTGTTTTTTGAACACCTCCAGGGATGGTGACTCCACCACCTCCCTGGACAGTCTGTTCCAGTGCCTGACCACTCTTACAGTAAAGAACTTCTTTCTAATGTCCAATCTAAACCTCCCCTGGCACAACTTGAGGCCATTACCTCTTGTCCTGTCATTAGTTACTTGGGAGAAGAGACCAACACAAGTCTCACTACAACCTCTGTTTGGGTAGTTGTAGAGAGCAATGAGGTCTCCTCTCAGCCTCCTCTTCTCCAAGCTAAACAATCCCAGTTCCCTCAGGCACTCCTCATATGACATATTCTCCAGACATCTCACCAGCTTTGCACTCGCTCTGCCCTTCTCTGCACCTACTCCAGCACCTTAATGTCTCTCTTACACTATGGCACCCAAAACTGGACATGCTACTCAAGGTGCAGTCTCATGAGTGCAGAGTACAGGGGCACAATCACCTCCTTACTCCTGCTGGTCACACCATTCCTGATACAGGCCAGGATGCTGTTGGCCTTCTTGGCCACCTGGGCACACTGCTGGCTCATGTTCAGCTGGCTGTCCACCAGCATCCCCAGGTCCTCTTTCTACCAGGCAACTCTCCAGCCACACTTCCCCAAGCCTGTAGCATTGTTGGGGGTTGTTGTGACCAAAGCGCAGGACCCGGCACTTGGCTTTGTCAAACCTCATACAATCGGCCTCAGCCCATCAATCCAGCCTATCCAGATCCCTTTGCAGAGCCTTCCTACCCTCAAGCAGATCAACACTCCTGCTTAATTTCATGTCATCTGCAAATTTACTGAGGGAGGACTCAATCCCCTCATCCAGGTCATTAATAAAGATGACAAGACTGATCTCAGAACTGAACCCTGGGGGACCCCACTTGTGACCAGCTGCCAACTGGATTTAACTTCATTTACCACCACTCTCTGGGCTGGGCCATCCAGCCAGTTTTCAACCCAGCAAAGAGTCCACCTGTCTACGCCATGAGCCGCCAGCTTGTTCAACAGGATGCTGTGGGAGACAGTGTCAAATGCCTTAATGATCTGGATGATATGGCAGAGTGTACCCTCAGCAAGTTTGCTAATGACACATGACTGGGAGGAGTGGCTGATACGCCACAGGATTGTGCTGCCATCCAGAGGGACCTCAACAGCTGGAGAAATGGGATGACTGGAATCTCATGTAGTTCAATAAGAACAAGTGCAAAGTCCTGCACCTGGGCAGGAACAACCTCAGACACTAGTACATGCTGGGGGCCACCCATTTGGAAAGCAGCTTTGCAGAAAAGGACTTGAGGGTTCTGGTGGCCACAAACTGACCATTACCTAACAGGGTGCCCTTGCTGTAAAGAAGACTAATGATATCTTGTGCTGCATTAGGAGTAGTCTTGCCAGTAAGTAACTCCTCCACACTGGTGAAGCCATACCTAGGGTACCGTGTCCAGTGCCAGGCTGCCTAGTACAAGAGAGACATAGACATAGTGGAGTGGGTGCAATGAATGGTCACAAAGATGATGAAGGAACTGGATCATCTCTCCTAGGAGGAAAGACTGGGAGAGCTGGGACTGTTGAAAAGGCTCAGTGGGATCTTATAAATGTATATAAATAGCTGAAATGATGGTACAAAGAGGATGGAGCCAGGCTCTTTTCAGTGGTGCCTAGTGACAGGCCAAGAGGCAGCACACATAAGATGAAACATAGGAGGTTCCACCTGAACATCAGGGAACACTTTTTTTATGGTGAGACTGACTCACAGAAGTCAGACAGGTTGTGGAGTCTCCACCATTGGAGACATTCAAAAGCTGTCTGGACATAGTCCTGAGCAACTGGCTCTAGGTGGCCCTGTTTGAGCAGGGAGGCTGGACCAGATGACCTCCAGAGGTCCCTCAACCATTCTGTTATTCTGTACTGTTCTAAATTTTATAAAATAGTTATTTAGAACGTGTTGAAAGGAAGTATTCAGAAAATGTAGAGATTCAGAAATCTCCACACGCAACAGTCATAATTTTTATTACCCAATTTGGTGGATTAATTTCTTTCAACATAATTTTTGAAGAGATTGAATACTCAAGCAAAGGAAATATATTACCAATTGTCAGCAAGGAAAGGAAAAATGAGACTACTCTACAAGTCTTCTATTTTCTCATTATTAAAATAATTGAAAAAATATGAGGAAAACATTCCAAATTTTCTACAAAGGAATTCAATAACGCACAGTACCTTTCCACAGCTTGTGTACTGTAGTTTTTTGTTGAATGGGCCTTTTGACAAAACTCTAAAATTAACTTGAGGAAGATAAATTCATTAACAACTTCATTGAAAATTGAATTTGATGTCTCAAGTGCATGTGTCTGAATTTTGATAACACATTTAACATAATAAGCCTGCCTCTCAAAATTCATTCAAATGAGCATCCTCATAGACACTTCCACGTACTCTGAAAACGTAAAAGTGACATAATCTTAAAATAATAAAATGAACATAGGGGATTAAAAACTGAAGGACAAAATTTTTTTTTGTTTCTCATGTGTATTAAGTGGGAAGTAATGAGAACTGTATTAATCATTTCCATCCAGTATTTAGAAAGCAGTGTAAGTAACTGAATTGCAAGCAGTGATGCCTGCGTGGGTGGAAATAACTCTGAACGCTCCAAAAGTATTCTGAATTTCAAAACAGCTCCCTATTCATTATTGGTCTCTAGAGCAGCTAAGCCTCAGTCACTTCGGGGCTGTTGGAGGGTCCATGTCACAGTGTTGCAGCTTCTTTTTGTTTCGGCTCAGTCATCTGTCAAACCCAGGTTCCAGGTTCCTGAGGAGTTTCAGTAGGTGAGACTTTGAATAGTTTAAACCATACCCTAAGGCATGTCTTCCCAGTGAACTCTTCATCTGAGGCTGCTTTGGAGCTGACCTTGGCATTCCTACCCGTGGGAGTTCAGCAAGGGATGCCCTCTGAAGAGGGCCATGAGAACTGTCAAGNCCGCCGCCGCCGCCGCCGCTCCCTTCCCCGCCAGGCAGGTGCGGGCGCGCAGGAGCCCCGCGTGGGCGGCGCGGGGCCACCGTCCCCCACGCGCGGGCACCGACGGACAGCTCGTTCTCACCGGGCTCCCGCGCGCCGCTGCGGCTGTGCGCACGTACACGCACCCGCACCGACCCACAGACGCGGACCTGCGTGCACAAGAAGCGGCGCTGGGCCCCACACCGCCCTCGCAGACACGCACCCTCCCCCAGATGACCTCCAGAGGTCCCTCAACCATTCTGTTATTCTGTACTGTTCTAAATTTTATAAAATAGTTATTTAGAACGTGTTGAAAGGAAGTATTCAGAAAATGTAGAGATTCAGAAATCTCCACACGCAACAGTCATAATTTTTATTACCCAATTTGGTGGATTAATTTCTTTCAACATAATTTTTGAAGAGATTGAATACTCAAGCAAAGGAAATATATTACCAATTGTCAGCAAGGAAAGGAAAAATGAGACTACTCTACAAGTCTTCTATTTTCTCATTATTAAAATAATTGAAAAAATATGAGGAAAACATTCCAAATTTTCTACAAAGGAATTCAATAACGCACAGTACCTTTCCACAGCTTGTGTACTGTAGTTTTTTGTTGAATGGGCCTTTTGACAAAACTCTAAAATTAACTTGAGGAAGATAAATTCATTAACAACTTCATTGAAAATTGAATTTGATGTCTCAAGTGCATGTGTCTGAATTTTGATAACACATTTAACATAATAAGCCTGCCTCTCAAAATTCATTCAAATGAGCATCCTCATAGACACTTCCACGTACTCTGAAAACGTAAAAGTGACATAATCTTAAAATAATAAAATGAACATAGGGGATTAAAAACTGAAGGACAAAATTTTTTTTTGTTTCTCATGTGTATTAAGTGGGAAGTAATGAGAACTGTATTAATCATTTCCATCCAGTATTTAGAAAGCAGTGTAAGTAACTGAATTGCAAGCAGTGATGCCTGCGTGGGTGGAAATAACTCTGAACGCTCCAAAAGTATTCTGAATTTCAAAACAGCTCCCTATTCATTATTGGTCTCTAGAGCAGCTAAGCCTCAGTCACTTCGGGGCTGTTGGAGGGTCCATGTCACAGTGTTGCAGCTTCTTTTTGTTTCGGCTCAGTCATCTGTCAAACCCAGGTTCCAGGTTCCTGAGGAGTTTCAGTAGGTGAGACTTTGAATAGTTTAAACCATACCCTAAGGCATGTCTTCCCAGTGAACTCTTCATCTGAGGCTGCTTTGGAGCTGACCTTGGCATTCCTACCCGTGGGAGTTCAGCAAGGGATGCCCTCTGAAGAGGGCCATGAGAACTGTCAAGGAATTGTCAAGAAGTGGAGATCAGGACCGAGTACAAAGTGAAAAAGACTCAGAATCTGATGTTCTTTGTCTGTTCAGGTATTCAGAGAAGCAAAGCAAAGCTTTAAGATAGAGAAGGCCAGGTGCACGAAGCTTGAGGTCGGGCATCCATCTCGTCGGGAAGGATGGACGGTTAGGGAAGGCAGAGGCAGTTAACAAAAGTGGGAGTGTGAATAAGGACGGGGTGAAACATCACCGGAAAGACGCTCAGAGGCACTGCACAGAAACTGGGGCCGGGACAGGGAAAAAAACAGAGGTAGGAAGGCAGGCGAGGGAGATGCAAAGGCAGCGATACGGAAACGCGGCAGCAATGGGGTAGCCAGGGTGAAAGCCAGAGGTGGCTGGGGGGAGACAGGGGTGCAAACTGGAGCGCACCACGCGAAAGGGAGGCGACAAGGGTTGGCACAGGAATGACCACGCCGGGGCAGCCCCACAGCCTCNACGGGCCCGCCCGCTCGCGTGCCGTGCTGTTCCCTGCCACGCCGTCCCACGCACCTCGACACGGAGGAGCCACTCCCGCTCCGTGCGGGCGCGGCCCCTTTAAATGCTAATGAGGCGGCGCGAGTGCCGACGCCGGCCCCCGCTGACTGTGTTAAAACTTCGGCGGGGCCATTTTGGGGGCAGTAAGACCCAGCGCGGGCCTGAGGGACACCCGCTGCGGAGCGCCGCGCACCCGCCCGCCACCCATCGCCCTCCTGCCGGACACCATGAGCGAGGCGGCGGAGACTACCACCGCCAGCTCGGCGTCTGCCACGGCCACCACCACGACCGCTGCTCCGGCCGCCGTCCCCCTGCCGCCGTCTCCCGCCGCCCCGGACGCCAAGCCCAAGAGCCCAGTCAGCGCCGCCGCGCCGGGCGCGGCTGTTGGTGAGGCGGCAACCGGCGTTGCTGCTGCTGCCGCCGCCGCCGCCCCCGCTACCACTACAGCCGCCGCGGCCGAGACGGAGAAGAAAGTGCTGGGTGAGTACTGGGCCCCGCTTCCAACTTCCCGGGGCACCTGCAGCGGGAACGGGACGGGGGAGGGGGGTGGGGGGGCAGCAGCACATGGCCGCCGCCCGGGGCCCAGCCCAACTTCCCCTACCCCGCCCTGCGGCTGTGAGTCAGGCCGCGCTCCGGGGAGGCGGTCGTACCTCCTCCTCTTCCTCCGGCCGCGGGGAGCGGAGCGGCGCCTGGCCGGGACTCCAGCTCGTCGGAGTTGGGCGGGAGCACCTGTGTGCGGCGGTGACGGCGTACCCCGGGCGCTTCTCCGCGGCCGGACTGGGACAGTGAGTGAAGTGCAGCCATGTTGACGGGCTTCCCGGCACCTGCCGAGGCATCCCCTCATGGAAGGGATTGCTGGTAAACCCTGTCTGCCGCCCTTTAATCCTAAGGTCTTTGCACAGCTTCTCTGTCTATAAAGAGTACTTGCTTAATAATATCTCTAGGTTTAGTGTTTGTGGCGAGCGTATTTATTTTCTACTTTATCAGTAAGGAGGCAAGCAGAATGCCGGGTTGCTATCTCCCTCTTTAAGTCGAGTGCATAGCTAGTGTGATTTTTTTCATTCTGTTTAAGCGGGACCAACCTGTTGAAAAGGAGAAGACTTCAGTCTGCAGTGGAAATGGGGATCTACTGTTTACTAACCTCTTAAAGTTTACATAGTTATAAGACAAAGTTGAGGCTGGCAGCATAGTGCAGAGTCCTGAACTTCATTAAAGAAAGACAGTGTCTTCTATTCTGAAGGGAAAGACTGAGGTCTTACTGCAGCAGATAGAGGAGCTAGGCAAAGGATTTCTCTGGAGCTGAGATAGGAAGGATTCTAGCAAAACAGAAATTGGAGGTACAGTTTGTGTAATTTTTTTTTTTCCCTTCCCTGTTCTGTTATCATTTATCAGTAATCAATCAAGGCACATCCGTATCTGTTGATATGTTTGCTTGCCTTAACATGGTTTGTTTCATTCTTGGTTGTGTTTTTATCTGGTTCACCTATTGCTATTTTTGGGGGAGGGACGGGACTATTTTGTCATGGACAGGAGTGGCTGATGATTGTTCCCTCTGATAGCATAAGAGTACAGCATCTTGTAGAAATACATGGGCTTTTACGTACTGGTGGGATCAGTGTCATCACATCAACTACCTTCTCTGACTTGTCAGTAAAACTGGCTATGGTTTCCTCTGGTCTTGTCCCACTTGCCTGATCTCCCTGCTGTGACAGATCTAGGCTTAGCAATGGCTGTACCCTGGCCATGTGAATGTTCAGTGCCATGCTATTGTCTGACGTTCCACACATGGTAATTGGCCACGTAGAGTGTTTGGCTTCCTTCCACCAGCTTTGACTCTTCTGAGGGTTTTTGTCAGGCTTGCTAGGCTTCTCACCCTCTTTCTAATCTGATTGAAATAGGCCGACAGATTCAATGGCTGTTTGGTGGGGGAGGGAGAGGATGATGGTGGGGCAGTCAGTGGTATTAGCCTTGTTTCTTAAAGCAGGCTAAAGTCTGCATGTGACATGGGCACCTGTTTCTGTGCTTTTTCCCCATCTTCCCCTGCTCACTTACTTTAGTGCAGTGAGCTCTTGCATGTAGCCAGTGCCTTTGTGGTAGCAGTGTCTGTACCTAACGATGACCCCATGAAACTAAACTTGAAATGCAACTATCAGTGTTGATGCTGAAGACTGTTATTGAATCAGTGCTAGGTAGTGAAGCTTTGAGGTTTACCTCTGTGAACAAAAAGTCTTGGGAATGGATGCGGTACTAGGTAGAACCCTTTTCTCTAGTAACTGTCTCGGTCAGTGTGGTTTTGAGTCTTCTAAATATGAACATTTTCTGCTAAAAGACTATAAAAGACTATTAAAGACCAAAACCTTCACTCCTAAAAGTGCAATGAGAAATGGCCTGTTATAACTTTCAGTAGCAGCAACAGTACTACAAAGGACTAATATCAACAAACTTATTCAGGGGAAGAGGAAGAGCTGCTGTTTTTATCTGTCAGTATGTAAGAATGGCAAGACTACACAAGACTAAAGGTCTGTCTAGCTCTGTCATCTTCTAGTGGATGCTCACGGAAGAGTGCAGGTGTACAGCAGATGAAAGTAATTTGCAGCGTTCTTGCCTGTGGCAGGCTGGCTTGGACTTCTGAACTGGAGATCCTCTAGACTATTTTCCTTTTACCTGCATCTGGGGTTCTTTCCACCCCTCCAAACATATGTGAGGGTTTTTATCAAGCAGTCATCTCTAGGTGACTGGACCCTTTTCAAATAAGTATTACATAGATTGCTTAGGTAGTTGTGGTCATGCTATATAATAAGTAGCATCTATTAAAGTCTAGAGTCCCAAATTCTGTTTCCTGCAGATCTGAAAAGTACAAGTTTGTGGTTCCCACCCAGTTACTGAGAGGTAAGGAGAGGCTGAACTAGCTCCATAGCTGTTGAGTTCCTCCCACACGTTCCTGTATGTTGCAGGAACAGGTTTTGCCAGATCCCATGAGACACTGCATTATGGCTTCTAAGTAAAATGCTGTTTTGGTGTTGAGACAGGAGATTGTCTTGATCCTAGAAGTAGGAATATTTTATCTAGATATCTATCTATCTTGTGGCATCTAGTTTGGTTAGAGTGATGTCAAAGAAAAAGCTTGTTCAAAATAAGAGTGTATATTACTCCCTCACTGGAGTGACTTGTATGGTGCTTGATACTGCTTCCTGGGCTAGTTCTTATTTCCAAGGAAGAAGGGAAGGGCAAGCCTGAATGAAAGAGGGAACTTTTAAACAGCTTTCTTCATCTGTGTTTCATGTCTAGCTACTAAGCTAAAGAGAATTGATGAATGGCAGTGGAATTTTCAGCTTCAGTGTGTGTATCTGGGATAGGAAATAAAAAAGAGATGGTATGGATCGCCAATTTTGAAAATAGAGCTGAACTCAATTCAAGATGCTGTAAACTATTGACTGAAGAACAGCACTGCTTTCTGCTGCTGTGTTAATATATGCTGAAGTGGGAGATAAAGGTACACTTTGTCTTAGGGGAATAGAATAGGTCTGACTGTGACTTCATGTGCAGCTATAAAAGTATTTTCATAACATTCTTGTACTTCCTTATGTTTTAGAGTAACTCCTTTAACTTTCTCTTTCTAGCCACCAAAGTTCTTGGCACAGTCAAGTGGTTCAATGTCAGAAATGGATATGGCTTTATCAACAGGTATGTTTAAATTATGATATTTATACTGTACTAAGACTTATGGTACAGATAGTATGCCATATGTTATCAACTGCAATAGAGGTCAAAGGACCTGACTGCAAGTTCATTCAGTTGATGGCCAGATTTGTCCGGGCATTCAGCAAACTGATATAATCTTGGGGGACCTCCCCCCCACTCCCAATAACCTCCATCAAAGGTTGTGTGTATGAGGGAAAACCAGAAAAGGTCGAACTCATCACAAGTTTGGTCTGTTACTTTTTTTCTCATATTACTTATACAGCTCATAAAGGTGTAGTACGTTCTTTCATGACTGCTTTTTTTTTTTTAAAGTGCAAGTAAGGCTGGAGAATGAAAGGGAATATTTATGGATAAAAACTCGAAGTGTTAACTGATTGGTCAAAATACCTACTTTAAATACACATAACAATCCTCTGATATCATCTAGCTAAAGACATTCCAGGCCTGGGTTCACAGGAATTCTCTTTTTTTTTTTTTTTTTCCTTCTCCCCAAGCACAAAAAACCTCTGAATGGCATCGATAACCCAAATAGCTGTAAGTGATATTGATCACACTCCACCTTAGGTTCACAGGACCCACACTTTCAAGTTACTGGAGCCAGGTTACTCTTGTCTTTTGAGGCTGGAAGATCTATGGGGCTGAGGGGCTTAAATGTCTTGTGTANCTGGCTCATGGTCATCCTGCTGTCCACCAGGACCCCCAGGTCCCTTTCCCCTACACTGCTCTCTAATAGGTCATTCCCCAATTTATACTGGAACCTGGGGTTGCTCCTGCCCAGATGCAGGACTCTGCACTTTCCCTTGTTATATTTCATTAAATTTTTCCCCGCCCAACTCTCCAGCCTGTCCAGGTCTCGCTGGATGGCAGCACAGCCCTCTGGTGTGTCAGCCACTCCTCCCAGCTTGGTGTCGTCAGCAAATTTGCTGATAGTACACTCAACTCCCTCATCTAAGTCATTGATGAATATATTGAATAATACTGCATTCACCATGCAGGAACTTCCATTTTCCAACTTATGAAAAATGGAAGTTCCTGCATGGTGAATGCTTGTTTTGCAAAAGATGTACCTAGCAAGTTATTTTGCTGTGCAGGTCTTTCAACTGTTACGTAGCAAGCAGAATGGGGTAAGTTTGACCCTGTAGAAAGGGGTGGAAGAGCCCGTTTCATGTATCTGAAATACACGTTTCATGTATTCAGTTCTGGTACAGTATTAATCCCTTCTCTGAAAGCTGCTATGCAGTGTTATATAAGCTTACAAGAAAAGCTTGAATTAAATACTCTTAAAGTTTTTCCATAGCAGTTGATGTGAGAGCCTTCAGCTGGATATGGTGTAACAACTTGTTAGCTTTCTTCCTGATCTGAAGTCTTACCGCTTTTTTCCAGAGCGACAAATTTTGGGTTACACATTATTTTTACAAATCCTTTGATGCACTTGTTCCCTCTGCAGAGAAGGAATTGAGTGAATGGACAGCAGGGTCTAGGCTCTTTCTGGTGTATGGGAACACAGAATCAAGGTCTCAGAGCTGTCTTGATGTTTTGCATTTGGAAGCTGGACTAATCCAGACAACCTCATGTTTGTGTCTGAGTCCCCCTCCAGTGTACTCTCCTAACACCTCTTGTGCATGGTTGCTTTGAGTTTCACTGAAAGGAGAGCTCTGTTAACAGCTGCGGCCAGTCCTGTTTGATAGTCTTGTTGACCTCTGGGATAGCAGCTCAGGTTGCAGCCCCTGTGGAAGGTTTGGTTTGCTTGGATGGAGGGTGGAATAGTGGAAGGCAAGTTTTAACTTTGTCCTGTGTCAAAACAAAAAACTGAACATTTGCCAAAAGATTAGAGAACCTCCCCCTGTTCCCTCATCCTTCTGAAGGGTAGGGAGTCCTTCCTGCTGTCAAGCATATCACGCTGGAAATTCAGAGTCAGGATCTTAGTAGTGTAGACTGATACAGAACGTATGGAATTCAGAGAATGTACTACAGGCTGGGGGAAGGAGGATTTAACCTGTGAAGTTGAGGATCTCTATTTAAGTCTCTTAGACTAAACTCTTAGAACTTCTCACTTTCTTTTCACAGAAATGATACCAAAGAAGATGTGTTTGTTCATCAGGTAAGACACCAGTAATTGTAGTTGGAGATGTGCACTGTCCTAAATTTCTAATGCAACTTCCTGAAACAGCCACCCAACATTGTTCTGGCTTCTCCTTAGAATATTTTTACCACATATACCTTGAATGGACTTGTTGAAGTTTTCAGGGAGGAATATTAGGATATGTTTTTCTTCTCTCTGGAGTTGTAACTGAAGGAGTAGGTATTACAGCTCTTCATGCTTCCTTTTGTCTGCTCTGATTTGGACACTAAAAGTTTTCTGTGGAGTTTTTGGTATATTTTTGTTTTGTTTGATTGTCCCTTCCCTGAAGAGATGACTCCTCTGTTTTGTAAATATCTTGCTACTTGCTGTCTGTCCTTTTTTCCCATTTCCTCATGCTCCTTGTATCTTCTGTTTCTTTCTATCCTCTTCATTTGAAGGTCTGTTCTGTCTGCCCTCCCTGGTATTGAAGAGAATGTGATCTAGGCTGGCTCTTGACCAGCCTGGGTTGCTATCAGCTGTTGCTGCATGAGGCAGCTGCTCTTGTGAAGAAGAGGAGGAAGGCTGTATGCCAAGTGAGCCCAAGCAGAGGGTTGCCCAGTGGCTTGTCATTTGTTAACTTTTCTTGAGCTGTCAGTAGGCTGTTCTAAGTTTATACTATGACTCTCAGGCCACAGACGGCTAATGGGAAGACAGAGGATGCTGTTTCCATGCTGATGTAAACTGATTAGTTGGCTCAGATCTGGTTTGCATCATCTGAGACTTTTACTTCACCAGAAAATGAAAGACTGCCTCTGGAGCTTGTCCCATGTGAAATGTCTGCAAGCCTATGTGATCCTTAAAAGCATGAGCTTTCTCTGGCATAAATGGCAGTATTTCCATCAAATGTAACCAAGAAACTTGCACTGAGTCACAGAAGCTGAGGATACTTGTGTATGTAGTTATTTTAAACATGGTGGTCAACATTGAGGGTTAGTTTAGTTCCTTTGGCTTCATGACTAAATAGTCTGTGATAACTGTTTCTCTGGGTCAGGACATCTAGACTTGTTATTCAGAAATGGATGAAGCTGGGAGAGAATAAGTCTAGTGTCTGTAATCTTAGAATCATAGAATGTATTGGGTTGGAAGGGACTGCTAAAGGTCATCTAGTCCAACACCCCTACAATCAGCAAGGACATCTCTACCTAGGTCAGGTTGCTCAAAACCTCATCAAGCCCGACCTCGAATGTCTCCAAGGATGGGGCCTCCACCACCTCTCTGGGTAACCTGTTCCAGTGATCCTCCACCACTGAGTGAAGATGATGCTGGGAAGTGTGTGCAGTACACGTTCCCTATTCAGTTGGTGGAATGTGAGCAAGAGCTCTCAATGTGTGTACTGATTTCTAATGGTTACTCTCCTTCCCTAATGACTATGTGCATGCTGATACATAATACTGCATCTGTGGCCTTATATGTGGCCTCATCCAGAAGAGAATGGGAAGAGTTCCAGAAACAGAAACATGTTCTGGGTAGGCAGCATGGTAAAGCTACCTTGAAGATAAATGATGTCTCCTTGAGAGCTGTGAGAAGATAACCTAAAAATGGTTGTTGTGTTGATGACAGAGGTAACATGTATCAGTGTTGTTCTGCTTGGGAAGGCTGCCTGCAGACACCCAAACAGTGAAGGCCAACAGCAAGCTAGTATTATCTGTGCTGTTCTGTGTCCTTCACCTATGGAGAAGATTAATTCATCTAAATGTAAACTTGTGTGTGAATTTATTTCCCATTTCCTGTGGCTGAAATTCTAGTGGAGTGAGCACTGAAATAACACATGTGCAAACCTGCAATTGATTAACCCTTTGGTGGGTTGTGTGTGGCAGGGTAGATGTTTCCAGCTCTGGCCTGGGTTGGCTGCAATTGGATGTTTTTCAGCTCTTCCATCTCAAGCTGATCCTGTATGTGAATGTGCTGGCTGCCAGAGCCTGGCGCTTTCTGGAGCTTTCTGGCGGGAGTGCCTAATGGCCATCCTGTGAGGGAGGTAAATCCATGGCCTAAGCAAACATCCTGCTGCAAGCTCCCTCTCCAGGGTTAGTGCCAGTTCTGCCCCTCCTCCCTGTGCCTCTCCGGGGAGGGGCTGGATTACATGCCTAATCCCTTCAGAATAAGGTTGACCTAGTTGAATAGATACAGCCTCCTCCCTTCCTCCCCTGCACACATCTGCAGTGGGGAGGGAACAAGTGGATCTCATGAATGCAATGGGGGCTAATGATCAGTGCCTTGTTATTGGATGCTATTTATAAACCTAGTACAGATTAAAATGCTTTCCTCTTGAGGGCATGCATGGCCTGCTTTGAATTAACCCTTTGTCTTATGGGGACCTAAGCAGTGTTTTGGGGAAAGGCAGTTATTCACCTGCTTTGCTGTGCTTGCATCCTTGTCTGATTGGTTGGTTCATGCAAGGTGCTGTCTAGGGAATTGTGTCTGTTGGAGGTGGTGGGAGCAATAGGGATTGATCAGTTGTGGGGTGGAGTGTGTCTGTGGGGAGGAAAGGAGGGTCTTGCAATTAAACAGCATTAAAAGTGTCAGTAGCCAGAGAAGTCCAACTTAATCAGGCAAAGTTTGGATCAACAAGCAGTGAGGAGGAGTTAATCTGTTCTGCCGCACAGGTCTTCTTTTTTTCTTCACTGGGTTGTATTCATTGTGCACAGTCTGATGTACATGCACCAGTAACTGGCATAACAAATTTTGGCTATTGCTGTGATAATGCTGAATGTGCATGTGATGTGGTAATATGGGGATATGGAAAGAACTCTTCCAAATGAAATACTGAACTAGCTCTGAAGACTTACAGCTGTCTGTTCATCAGTGTCCTCTTGGAAAAGGAAAGGCTTTGTCTTAATTGTTGAGTGCTGTCTGTTAACACAAAACATCTATCTTGAATCAAACTGGAGTCTGCAGGACGATGGTGAACAGTAGCAGGGAGAATAGTGCTCTCATCTCTGGATAGAGAGTAAAAGTCTTTTCATCAAGCTTAGAGTTTAGGCTTCTTAGCAGCATATTTCAGCAATGTTTACTTGCAGCTGAAGTAGTAAGTAGTAAAGCCATACAGTTTTTGGTCTGAATTCTAGGGCTAACTCAGAGTTGTTCCTGGTTGCCTTTATAAAACTTCAGCCTGTGTGGCAGCCTCTATTTCCTGTGGGCAGGTTATTCAATTGCAAATACGAATTTTTGAAGTTTCTGTTCATAGAGTTGGAACAGAACATGTGGAATCCTGTTCAGTTTATCTTCCATTACCCTTCTTGAAGGAAATTTGAAGGGCTTCATTAATCTTAAATACACCCTGTGCTGAAAAGAAGTCTGGTAGTCCGTCCTTCCTTCCTCTGCATGTCGAGGGTTAGGACTGGGCTGGCTTTCTGTTAACTCTTCTCTCTTCCCAAAGAGGAAGAGAAAGGGAATAAGGAAGAGAGACTTACAGATTGGAAAAGAAAACAGCTCTAATGGAAACAATAATAAATTGAAATACATACAAAACCAATCCAGAACTTAACACACCCCCCTGGACTCAGTAGCATGGGAACCAGACTCAGGAGCTGGATTCCAGAACTGGATTCTGGAATGTGTGGATTGAGATGAAAGAAGGGACAGAGTCCTCTTCAGATGCTGAAGAAGAAAGCTTAACCCTTGTGATCCCTTTACACTGAGTATTATGTATATGGAATGTAATACCTCATTGATCAGTTTTGTGTAACCTGTCCTGTCTGCTCCTCCCTGCAGGTATGACCTGTTACTTTACAACACCCCAATATGATACACAAGATCTAGAAAACAAGGTCAATGCTATAGGAGCCAAGTGTAAACAAGAGCCTTTCTGCATACCAATCCTTAGTAGTAACTATAAACATCAAGCTCTGTTGCTTCTAGAAGTGGTCACTGTTGGCAAAAATATGCTGTTAACTTCAGAAAGTGCAGTCACTTAGACTTAGTTGAAAAGTAAAATCACTAAGCATAATTAGTTCTGTTCTAGCTCAAACCAGGACAACTTACAAAGAGGGAGTTTGAAATGCAGCTTATTCACATCTGTCATATGCAGAGCACAAGTCTAATGAGTTTGAGTCAATTGTCTCAGTACAAATGGTAATGAAAGGATTAAACTCTTAATCTGCAGTGAAGATAATGATTTCAGTGTAAGTATATAGTGTTTATGGGAAAGCTAGTACTTGCAGCTGATTTTAGAAATGGAGCAGTTACACTAATAGGTCAGCAGAAAGTCAACAAAGCTGTCTCAGCTGATGGTGGGAGTCTCTACTTGCTAAAGTAATTCCCAAAAGAATTCACCTGAGCAAAAACCTTGGGTTGTTTATGCTTTGGTAGCAATAATATGTATGCCTTTACATATGTCCTTAATCTGTTCAGGCATACTACAGAATACAGGGAAAGGTGTGGCTAGATGTAGGCCTAAAGGGACATGCTGGCCTATTGCCTAAAACATGAAGGGATCTGTTCAGCAACAATCAGAATACTTTTCCTAAACTGGTCAAGCTCAACTTTAAACTCATTAGAATTTTTCCTTCAGTGGGAAATATTTTTGGACTATTGTTGACTGAAGGAATATAGTTGCCACACTCGGGCAACAACTCAACATATCTTCATTCTGTGTCTTTCTTGAACGACAGACAACTGTCTCTTCTGTTTCTGCCCTGCATCCCATTTCTAAAGCCAGATTTGTGCCCTTTATTTCCATGTGTGCTTCTATCTACTGGATCTGTACCTGCCTCTTCATGCTAATGAAAGATGCCTATATCAGGAAAAAAAGTGAATTGGTCAGAAATAATCTAAGAGAGCTTCAGTAAAAAGCTGCTACTAGATTGGCTTGTACAACGTGTGTGTTTCAGTTTTGTTTGGCCTTTTTTTATCCTCTGGCCTCTTCTAGCTTGTGAACCCTTAGCTAGGGGCTTGTCTTACTAACTGCCTGTTATGAAATCCTAGAAATACTCCAGGGAGTGAAAGACATCTGTAGCTGATAGGCTGAAAATAATTTCAGAAGGTTTGAGTGGGTTTTGTGAGCCTGAGGAGCTTTGATCCAAAGCCATGCTGTTGATACTATTTTGAGGTTTCCATCTAGGAGATGACTAAGACTGCAATTGTCTGTTCTGGTACTATTCCTGTGTCCTGTAGGGGCTCACCTAATTTTTTTCTTCTTTCCAGTGATTAGGTAAAATACTTATTTATGTTACACCAGAGTTAGTAATTATTCTCTAGTTACCATGAGTCACCATGATACCTTATAGTTAATGCAATCTTCTACAAAATTGCTCCTGGTCTTGAGCTCTCTGTAGAAGGTCTCCTAATGACTACGAAGGCATGGGCCACACCAGCTACTGATTTGTAAACTCCTGTGTATTGAGAAAGGAGTAAACTTTGAGTATTGGGGGGCCTGTGGAATGAGAGACATCTATGTATCTGAAATATCTTGGTGTGGTGACTGACAGTGTGTGTAGAATTGGGATTGTAGCAGAAATACAGTCCTTCCCTTTATCTACAGGGCTATGAGTGTGCAAGATAAATAACATTTTTCTGTATATTCTTTAAAGACAGCCATAAAGAAAAACAACCCACGGAAATATCTGCGTAGTGTTGGTGATGGAGAGACTGTAGAATTTGATGTGGTTGAAGGAGAGAAGGTGAGAAATTCTGGAGAATGTATCTGATGTTTTTGTCTAATGTGTTACTGCCTGGGGTGGGTGGCATTCATACAGCTTTTCTATGGAAGATCTGTTTAAAGGCTTCATTAAGAAGTATTTCTAGGTATGTTTCAAAACTCTGACTTCATCTTAGTGCTTCTAAATTCTGTAATTTTCACTTAATAGAGCATTTGAAGCTTGCAGCCTGCCCAGTAATCATTAACTGAGGCATATAAAATCGTAGAATCATAGAATGGTTTGGATTGGAAGGAACCTCAAAAATCACCTAGTTCCAACCCCCCTGCCATGGCAGGGACACCTCCCACTAGACCAGGTTGCTCAAAGCCACATCCAACCTGGTCTTGAATACTTCCAGTTGAACGCATTGGGTCTTGAACACATCCAATTTACACTACATAAAACTTACTCCTAAATTAAATGCATCAGCTCTGGAAAGAAGACTTGGGCACTAGGAAAACCTTTGCCTAATTTTTGTAATTTTTAAAGACCCAAATATATTAGAATAATCTCAGCTCCCTCAGCAGTACATATCAGGGAAAGGAAGAGTTACCATTAAGAAACACAAAATATTGACAAGAATTTTATGTTGCCCTGAAGAACTTGTATTGGAGTCTGGTAGCTTAATAACTGTAAGAACCTTCAAGTTCTTTGCATATCTGTTCTCTCAGACATCTTTTGAATTTTCTGAGCTTTTTTGATACTTAGTTGGTTGGGTTTTTTCCTCTGAACTCAGCCTGGCTGATAACGTCTTAACTCATGATCATAACTCTTAGTTACGGGATTGAAAATAACAAACCTACTTTTGCACCACATGGGAGGAAGAAATCTCTGTAGCTTGGAACTGATGCAAAAAAGCCTCTTTCCTATTTAGTCTGCTCCCTCTAACTGGTTGTTCTTTTCTCACACCACCCTGGTTTACTTTCTTTTGGCCTTTTAGGGTGCGGAAGCAGCTAATGTCACCGGTCCAGATGGGGTCCCTGTAGAAGGCAGCCGCTATGCTGCAGACCGGCGCCGCTATCGACGTGGCTATTTTGGCCGACGCCGTGGACCACCCCGAAGTGTAAGTTTAATTTCTTTAGTCATGGTCATCCTACTCTCCTCAGCAGTCTTCCCCCTCTTGTGAAAGGGAACTACAGGTTCAGCACTGGCATATAGTAAACTGTCAATGTTTAACTAAGTTGTGTGTGTTTTTCAGTAACACTCTGGGTTCCTCCAGCACATCATTGATGTTGATTCTGCTATTTTCTATAATTAGGTGTCCTGTAGGCTCTTCTTCAGCATGTCTTTCCAGAATGTGATAAAAGCATCTCTTTGAGTGTTAAGGTACCTGTTTGTTTAAAGAGGAAACAGAAGAGTGAGACACCCAAGTGGGTTCACCATGCTCTTTACCTAAAGCAAGGAGAAGTGTTTGCATTACTCTCAGTAGTATAACTGTAACTTGGAAGGGTTTCTTGAAAAATGGGATTTGTTGAGAAGATTGTCACTTTTGCATGGCATGGTTGTAGTTTGAGCAACTATTTCAAACCTCCATGTGTCATCCTTTCATAGGCCTCTGCTTACAGCAGTTGAGTGTAAAGATAATGCATTTTTGTTAAACTAGCAATGTTAATTTCTTTAAACTAGTTCATAACATCTGCAAGCCTCCTGAAGCAGTTTCCCTGCAAGTTTTTGTAGGAGAAGTATGAGGCTGTAGTTCAGCAAAAGCATGATGTGGATAGGAGTAGTAACTGCTTGAATTGGTGCCTGGAACAATCCAATGAACTGGAACATACTCCAGGATTAATTTTCTTTAGTAGTTGAGTCTGTGATCATGACTTGCAGAAATGTGTGATCTAGTACAAGAGCCCTGGTGGTAATCTCTGGCCCAGCAACCTAACTCTGTTCTCATCTTGTTTTAGAGTTAGCACAGGGCAAACAGAACAAATGTTGACAAATACTTCCTTAAGGCCTAGGTGTTTATCCTAGCTACCACAAGGTCTTTAATCCTACTGGACACCACTGAGTCTTAAATACATGAAAAATGTTCTTTCTTGCCTTGAAGATGGCTAGAAGTTGGTGCTGGTAACTAGTGGCTTATTACTGAGTATATCTTTGTAGTGATACAGTTTGCAGCTTCAGCTTCTGTGCCAAGTGGCAAAAAACCAGGATACTTGCCTTGTTCAGCTTGTTGACATTTCCAGTCTTACCTGTTATCTGCTTATCAACCAGCTACATTCCAGTATTTGTTCTGTTTCTGTTTGCTCACCTGAGATAATAGCTCCCTTAACTGTCTTTATTGGGAGTGAATGCTTTAGTTGGTAGCATTGATGTTGTCTTGGAGCTGCTTAGATTTTTGTGAGCAGACATATCAAGGCTTAGACAACCCTGTGTACTGCTAAGTATGGAAAGCAGCTGTTTATTTCTGCCTGAAGAGTGATAATGTGAGACCCAACTTGGCCATGGGGAACATTCAGTCTCAGGATAGGCATGCTGAGACATGTTCTCTTGGATATCCAAGACAAACTCATGGAGCTAAGAATTTGGTTTGCATGTGACGCTATAACCCACTTGGATCTTGATACTTGAAGATGTACACAAGAGAAACAAATTGTGACATCACATTGTTTACCTTTGGCTTGCTTTTATCTTAGTCCCCAGATTGATTTGGTGTGGGTACCAGACCTTAGCTGTGTGACTGGTGACTGATGTCTTATGAAGTAATCTCTCATTTCATGACCTAAAACATACACTGCTCATTCTCTGGGGTCATTGACTCAACTTTCAAATGATAATTTACAAAAGGATGCTGAACTGGGTGTTTTTTTTTTTTTTTTTTTTCCCCATTGTTCATGAGGTTTGCTGGTCCTTCTCTTTAGCTTGAGTATCCTCTGAATGTCAGGCTTTCCCATCCCATTGACTGCTTCTCTCTATTTGATACTGTCTGTTAGAAGTAAATTTTGTTTCATTCAAGGATAATGAAAACCTATAGTACTTCTCCTTTAGCATGCCACTCTGACAAGTATCAAGGTGAGTTACATGATTGCTGTGACCTTTCAAAGATAATACTGGCTAGACAGTGAATTGGCCAGCTCCTTCAGCACTCTTGCATATATATCACATGTAGTGTCAGACTTGTTTGTGTAATACTTCCTTTTCATGTTTGAGCTCAGTCAGGAATTCCTTGTGCAATAGAAGTTCATGTTCTGCTATGCCTGCTCAACTTTCTGCATGTTGCAGTCTTCCCTTTCCTATTCTGAGCTAGTTTGAGGTACAACCAGTTCTGCTGGGCCTTCTTGCCACTTGTCCAGATATTCCTGTCATCTCCTGGGTGCTTACTTTGATAGATCAGTTGAGAATGGACTGAATCCTCGACTGCAGATAGCAGTATTTCCTTTTGGAGATTTTTCAGTTACATCAGTTAACACATTCTTTACATTGAAACTGCATGTCTATTGCATCTAGAAAGATGCTCCTCTCTAATATCCTTCTTCTAACAAGATCTCTTTACCCTTCCATTTCCATGTGTGTAAAGGGGGTAGAAAGGTAGCAATGTCTGGGAGCAATAGCAATATGCATACACCATTCTGTATGATCCTATTAACAGGTGCATTAAAGGTTGTGTGCCTCTACTTAGGGGAAATGCTTTTGGCTGTCAAACATGTCTCAGAAATATCCTGTAGGAGTTGCTGGTGGTACAACGCTCTTTGGGCTGTATTTGCTGAAAGGATATTTACTCAGCTGCAGGCAGCTCCTGCTGCTCATCTGAAGGAAAAGGTTTCAGCGTATCCAGACTTGTTGTGCTTAAAGACCTACTAGGCTGCAGAGGTGAAGGGTTTTCCCAGACCTCAGCTGCGCACATCATCAATCTTGTATTTACTTAAAGTTTTAATGAGTTGAGGTGACTTCTGACGTGGTGTCTTTCTAGGTTTCAAGATCTGCTAACTGATGTCTGCTAGCAATTCCAGTCTATCCTTGCAGCATAGCAAGACTTGATTTATCTTTGCTTACTGGCATGGTTTTAGACAAAGTAATTCTTAGTGTGCCATGCTAACTCAAATATGTCTTTATTCTGAGTGTAACTTACTGGATCTAGTTTTGAACACATTGTGTGAATTTCTCAGGAGCAAAGAGAATATTGAGGTATCTTTTTTTTTTTTTTTTTAGCCAGCTCCAGTGAAACTGTTTGGATTGCATGGGGGGTTCTGTGGAACATTGACATGTTTGTATTAGAAATTTCTGCAGAGAAGAGGCTATGCTTGTCACTGAACTGACAATATAGACATGATGTGGAGCTGTAGTCAGAATGTCAGAATGGACAATGATCATGGAATAACTTTGAGAACCAATGATGTTCTCATCTATATATTCTGTATATGTTACTAATAGAAGATGTTTCTATACCAGTGAGTCAGAAGATAAGCAAAATAGTTTGAGAGCTAATTAATAGGCTGACACTGGTTCTTGTAGAGAAGAAACCTGAAAAGATAAATAATAGTATACAAAAACTAGAAACTAATTGAAGAGATGTAAGAACAAATGAAGAAGAAATTAGGGGAAGCAGGTGGGTAAAAAACTCATTGCAGTTAATACTTAGAAAATTTTTCTTTGGAGGATAGTAGTAAGATTTTGTACCTTTTTAGGGTTAGGGAAATCTATGCGAGGTCTTCATGGGGAATTGCAGCCTGCCTGCTGATTTTGGTCTTTTTCAGAGGAAAATGCAGAGTGTAGCAAGCCAGCTTCATTCATTTGTCTTCAGGATGACCTAATGTTTTGTTAGAAGGTATTACACTGAGTTGGAAGGTTCCTATGAAGGAGATTGAGTGAACAGGATTATATGTGTGCTAGACATGGTGTGGCTGTTAAGAGTACAAATGAAATTTTCTTAACGAGTCTTACATACTTAGTATAGTAAAACTAAACTTCAAAGCTCAGGTTCTGTTTTCTCATCAAATTCCATCTGTTTCAGTGACTTCTGACAGCATAAATGTTTTATTCTAGAGCCATGCTTCACTTTGGCAGCTGGACCTAGATCAATTCACAGTGATACTAATGTAATTGTGTTAATTAAATCTTTTGTGATACTATAGAAGATGCAGGAAATTATCAGTACTCCTGGGCAGTTCTGTTGATTTGCTATTTTGTTTTCAACAGACTTGTTCCATTAAGCACATGGAGAACTCAATGTTGCCTTTTAAAGATTTGTGAACATTATGCTGATTGTCAAGTGCTATAGGAGAGCTTTGGCTCACAAAATATATCGTTGTGTTCCCTGCCCTACAATTATGTTGGTTGATTTGTTAGCTTCTGGCATACTGTCTGTCAGACAAGACCAACTAGGCATTTGTGGTTCTGCATTTCTGGCATTGCAGTGTTAGAACTGAGCACTGATTCCACATGTGCTTGCTTGGAAATCTGGGAAGAGAAATGGTGATTATGCTGGAACATGTTCAGGATTGTTTTGGTTTTGCATCCTCTCTTCCCTTCAGATCTTTCTGTTCTCTTCTGTTTCTGTGCTTTGCCAGTTCTCATATGAGGTAGAAAGAGAACAGGAGCAGCATTAGGTCCTTGCTTCACATAAGGCAAATCCCAAGACCTCTGATTCACTATTGCCACACTGGTGCTGTTTTTCACCTTACTGTCTGAGACACTTCTGACCCCCCCATCCTGTGATGGATCTAATAAACCATGAAGTTATGTAGTACAAAGCATCTTGATATGAACGGGAAGGATTCATAACGCAAAGTAGATATAAGTAGTATAATGCTGTCATAAACTCCAAAGTGTAATTTTCTTTTTGGGTTCCATGTCTCTCAAGTACTTCTCAACCACTATCAGATGCTACCTATTACTTCTCTCTACTTAGTGGGAGTTCCTTTTGATCTTTAGTTATCCTGATCAGTTTTATATGTGAGAGAACATAACAGATAATTATGGTTGTGGTTTTCTAATTGAATTCTGACTTCTCTCTGCTCACCTCAGCAGTTGACCCTGTCATTGTTAGGAATAGCTGGTATTGCTATTTCTAGGTACAGCAGTTGCCTTTAGGCCATGTGTCTGTGCTTTTTGGAAACTTGGAAACCTACAAAGCTACAAAAGAGGGCTTGAGATTAATGTATTTGGAGGGTATTTTGCTGTGGTGAGAGGAGAAGATTGTCCAGGTTTGTCACTGAGGTTCATTTAATTCCCCAGGATTTCCCATTACAACCTCTACAACACTCTAGCCCTTCTAAATTCTAATCATCATGTCAGCTTGGCTAAGGAAAAGCTCACTATTGGTGGTTGCCTAAGATTGACAGCTAAAAGAAAATAAAATATGGTGGCGGTTAAAATATCTATTTGGAATTGAAAGGAGACAGTCCAACTCTAGTGTAGATTACTGAAGGCTGTCAGGATGGAATAGTTCTGGTTTCCTGCTGGATCAGATCCAGAAGGTCTGGAAACAGAAGTTCATCTTCTGTTAAATTCCTGCTTTTAAAGGGAAGAATAGCATAGTGGGAATGGTTAGTAAGGTAGATTTTTATAAAACAGATGTTATTGATGGCTGGCATGTAAAAAACCAAAACGCCACCAAAACAAAAACCTCCAACAAACTGCAAAAATCCCTGAACTGAAATACTTTATCCCTCCGCTCTACTTAACTGATAACCATTGCGTTTCTGAAAGGTTGAAAATGTTGAGTGTGTAGAAGACTATTTGACGTGATGTAGTACAGTTTCTCTATCTTTAAATTTCTTGATGGTTTTTGTGGGAATTCTCTGTGGAATGAGGTGTTGCAGAATGAAGCTGGCAAATTTCAGTGTGATGTTTCAGTTAGCTTTCCAAATTCAGAAGTGTCCTGACAAATAGCTGCCTTTCTGTAACACATTTAGCCCTTACAATGCAATGTAGTGTTTTGAAATGCACTTTCATATGCATCAGAGAACTGTCAGTTTCTCTGCATTTCTCGGCAAACAGAGGAGGCATTATCAGATAGCTTCTTAGCCTGTTGCTGTGAGGAACAAGGGCAGCATTACTGGCTCTTGTTCTGTCCTACTCTTACCTTTGCTGTCCAAATTAAAGTCTCTTGAGTATCTGATGCTTCTTCTTACCTAATGTGCTGGTGTTTTCTGTACTGATACACTATTTTGAACTTGAGTTAAGATCGTTGGGCTTCACAGTTAATATACTACCAGTGAAATCAGGCTGGAGAGTTGTGCAGAGAGTAACCTTACAAAGTTCAGAAGGGGCATGTGTAGGGTAGTTCACCTGTGGAGGAACAGCCCAATGTATCAATACAAGTTACAGGCTGACCTGCTGGAAAGCAGCTCTGTGGAAGAAGACCTGGGAGTCCTGGTGGACAACAGGATGACCATGAGCCAGCAATGTGCCCTTGTGGCTGAGAAGGCCAATGGCACCCTAGGGTGCATCAAGAAGTGTGGCAAGCAGGTTGAGGGAGGTTCTCCTCCCCCTGTATCTACTCTGTCCTGGTAAGGCCCCATCTGGAGTTGTGTCCAGTTCTGGGCTCTCTGGTTCAACAGGGAACTGCTAGAGAGGGTACAGCAAAGAGCTACAAAGATGATTAGAGGACTAGAACATCTCTATTATGAAGAAAAAGACTGAGGGACTTGGGGCTTTTTAGCCTACAGAAGAGAAGACTGAGGGGGGATCTTATAAGTGTTTATAAATAATTAAAGGGTGGGTGTCAGAAAGATGGTGCCAGATTCTTTTCAGTGGTGCCCAGTGACAGGACAAGAGGTAATGGGCACAAACTTGAACATAGGAAGTTTCATCTAAACATGGGAGCAACTTCTTTACTTTGAGTGTGGCAGGCACTGGAACAGGCTGCCCAGGGAGGTGGTGGCATCTCCATCTCTGGAGATCATCAAAACCTGCCTGGATGCATTCCTGTGCAACTGCTTTAGGTAAACCTGCACTAGCAGGGGGGTTGGACTAGATGATCTGCAGAGGTCCCTTCCAACCCCTATGATTCTGTGAAATAAGAAAACACTTCATCTGTAACTGTCTTCTGTTTTCTTTTGGTTGTAGGGTGGCGAGGGAGAAATAAAGGATGGTGTCACAGAAGGAGGACAACTTAATCAACAAGTCCATAGGAATCCTACATATCGCCCCCGTTATCGCAGGTTTGAACTATTTCCTTTGCTCATCATTACTTCTGGAATCTTTTGTGATCTATAGAAGCTTCATTAACAGCATAAGCTGTATTCCTTGTCAGTAAGGTGTATGCAGATGATGCTGTGAGAAGCATTTTAGTTACTAGCAGAAAGAGTAAGGAGTAAGGAAACAACTGTAGGATTTGTTTAATGTGCTTATATATTGCTCAGAGCCAGGAATAGGTCCAGAAAGGGCAAAGAATTCTTTGTATCCTGTTAGTTCACTCAATTGAGCAACATACTGAAGTGAGTTGCAGGGTCTGTGTCTTCCCAGCTGAACTATACTTTCTTGGACAAGTAATTTAATTCAAATCCCAATTGATCTGGGGCAGCCAGGCCTACCATCTGCAGAGGCAGGGTATGCTTTATAACTTTTTCTTGGGGACTGCAGACAGTAATTTGCAGTTTGGCACTGGACTAGTAGCTTGTGCACATCCAGCTCAGTCCTACATGTCACACAGGCTTGGTTTTATGCACTGGTGCTACCTGTAGATACAGAGGAAAGCCTACTGTTCAGTAAAAACTGCAATTGCGTCCTATCTCTTACAAGTCATTATACTATATGATACTCCTATAGTTACCATGTAGTATTCTGTGCTAGTGGAGGGTATTCCTGTCAGGATTTAAATTTTTGGCTGCCTGGGGGCTCCTAAAGGATAAAGTAACAAAATAGGATCATTAGAGTTACTCTTGCTAGAACACTTGGTTGCACTGCTAAAGAGACTGGAGAGCTTCCAGAAAAATAAGATGAAAATCAAAAATGATTGAAGCAGTAAAAGTATGTGAAGAGTGGAATTGACTCTGAGACTGGGAGAAAGAGGCAAATGAAAGACAGATTATAGAGCTCCTCAAAATTAGTAGTGTGGAAAGGATGGATGAAATTGTTTTTGCTTTTTCTTCTGATAAAAGAATATGCTATGAGGAACTTCAAGTGAAGGAAGTAGGAGACATGCTGAAAAACTAAGGGAGGTTCATACAATCAAAGTATCTGGCCAAACCTTTTGTGGGAAAGGGAGCCTAGATGAGATTAGCACCCAGTCAAATTACATCTTGAAAACCTTCAGTGCTGGGGACTCTACCACATTCCTGGGGAGGTTTTTCTACTAAAAGGTTGTTCACACTGTAAGTCTTTCTTGTATCAAGACAAAACCTCTTCCAGCGCAACTTGTTCATGTTGCCCTTTGTCTTGTCAGTGTAGCTCCCTGTGAAGGGAAAGCCTCTGTGCTCTTTTTAGCTGTCCTTTAAGTACTGAATACTGTGAGTTTCCCCTCCTCCCCTCCCAGCCTTCTCTTCTCCAGGAAGACCTAACTCCCTCAGTCTTTCCCCATAGGTCAGTTTCTCCAGTCCTCTGATCATCTTGGCCCTCCTTTGGACTGTAACCAGTTTGTCTGCCTCCTTTTTGAAATGTGGGGACCAGAACTGAACATAGAATTCCAGGTGTGGCCTGATAAGTGCCAAGTAGATGTTTCTATCTCTCTGCTACTAATGCTGATGTGGATGCAGCCCAGGATCCATTTTGCCTTTGTTGCTGCAGTGGTTTGCTGCTGACTCGTGTTCGGGTTGCTGACTCGGGTTGTTCTGCATACGGCAGATTGCTCAGCCTTGTTGCCATGGTACATTGACAATGTTAAAACCTTGAATGAGCCTGGGGGAGACTGGTCAAATAACTAGAAGAGGACACCATTGTGGTATCTCTAAACAGGAGACTGTTTCAGGAAATCCCCAGCATGGAAACCAATTGGAGGCTGGGAGGCTATTTAGGAAGTAAGTTTCCTTGTCCTTATTTTTCCATAGAGATCCATAGAACTGAGATAAATAGACACTTAAAGACCCAGTAGGCTGTTCTTAGTAAAGATGCTTTCTGGTGGGGTATGTGGAGTAAGTTGCCAAGTCAACTGTGTTAGTCATACCTTAAACTGGCCAGTCTTCATTTTCCAGCCTTAGTTCTGACATGACCACTTCAGTTTCCAGCCTCTACGCTGAGGGAACAATTCCAGAGCTGAAGAATTCAGTGCAGTTAAAAATATCAGTGTGAAATAGTCAGCCAATGACTGTTGTACATTTTGAAATGTTACCTCACGTTTTAATTCCTTTAAGTGGAAAAAATCATTCTCGGCCTCATGTGACTTGTTTTATCTTGGAGAATGAGTGACAAGTTAAATAAACCACTGCATTACTTTGACTGGTGTTCTTCATAAAACATTGTGACATGGTCCCCGAAACATAAATTGGAGAGAGAGGGATTTGGTGGGTGGACTGTTTGGTGAATGAGGAATTGGTTGGATCGTCACACCCACAGGGTAGTGGTCAATGGCTCAATTTCCCCATGGAGATCAGTGATGAATGGTGTCCCTCAGGTGTCTTTATTGAGCCCTGTGCTATTTAATATCTTTGTCAATAATATAGTGATCCCACAGTGAGTGCACTCTCAGCAAGTTTGCAGGTGACACCAAGCTGAGTTGTGTGGCTGACATGCCTGTGGGGCAGGATGCCATCCAGAGGGACCTGGACAAGCTTGAGAAGTGGGCCTGTGTGAACCTCCTAAGGTTCAACAAAGCCAAGTGCAAAGTTCTGCACCTGGGTTGGAGCAACCCTTGGTAGAAGGTTGAAGGGTTTGAAGTGATGAAGAAGGGATTGAGAGCAACCCTGCTGAGAAGGACTTGGGTGTAGTGGTGGATGCAAAGGAGATGAGCTAACAACGTACATTTGTAACTCAGTCAACTGTATCCTAGGCTTCATTAAAAGAAGTTCCACCTCTGCTCTGATGAGACCCCACCTAGAGTACTGCATCCAGCTCTGGAGCTCACAACATAAAGTCACGGGCCTGTTGGAGCGGGTCCAGAGGAGGGCCACAAAAATGATAGAGGGCTGGAACACCTCTTCTCTGAAGACAGGCTGAGAGAGTTGGGGTTGTTCAGCCTGGAGAAGAGAAGACTCCAGGAAGACCTTATTGAGGCCCTGCAATACTTACAAGGGGGCTTATAAGAAAGATGGGGACAAACTTTAGTGAGGCCTGTTGTGATAGGATGAGTGATAATGGTTTTAAACTAAAGGGTAGATCCAGACTAAAAGGAAGACATTTCTTCTAATGAAGGTGGTAAAACACTGGAACAGGTTGCCCAGAGAGATGGTAACCCATTCAAGATCAGGTTGGATGGGACTCTAAGCAACCTCATCTAGTTGAAGATGTCCCTGCTCATGGCAGTGGGGTTGGCCTAGATGACCTTTCAAGGTACCTTCTGACACAGACTTATTCTGTGATTCTGCTCTCGAGGACCTGATGTGTATTAGTATGCCATTCACTTGCTCCTCTCCATCTTGGCCTTGTCTTTCTATCAACTAGTTTCCAAGGTCAAGTTCCAACATGGAATGTAGAGAGATGACCTATGAAATGGATGTAATCACCCCTTTTTTTCAGATGCACATTTGTTCGTTCAAAAACATTGAGAGGGTAAATAACAGCGCAAGAGCAATAAGGAGCAGAGTTTCATGAGAATTTACAAGATTGTCCTTAATTGTAACGACGACATGTTCTGTGCAAAATAGATCCATTGTTCTGGATGCTGAGTCTAGAACCACAAGCCTTCATCTCTACTCTGAGCTTTTCTGTCTGCAGATGTTTATATGAAAGTTGGCTCTCTTTTCTAGAATTGTGGGAAATGGGTTAATATTGATGCTGCTGCTCGAAGGGATCTGAAGACATTTTATAATGGAATGTCTTCATTAGCACTGGGCAGTGAGGAGTAGCACCACATCAAGAACAGTGAGGCACCTGAATCTTTCATATCATGTGGGTGAATCACAAGCTGGATAATTTGCCCGTGGCTAACAGGACTCTATGCATTTCTGATGTGTTTCTCCTATAAGAGATATATATCCTATGAGAGCAAAACATTTGTGTTTAACAGGTTAAGTATTGCACGCATTCACATGCACTAAATCCAGTGATGCTAGTGCTTTTATGTTGGATTCCTTTGGAAAAGCTAAATTGCCTTTTGGCTCTAGATAGCTGTGGATTAGCTGATGGGAACTAGATAGTAGGCAGTGACTTTATCATCACTTTTGACTGTATTTTTACAATTTATAAATGTTTCGTTTATACTGGGAATGGGATGAAATGCTTTTGCATACTTCAGGAATATGGATTTGATAGTTTACTGTTAATGAGATCCAATTCACCTGACTGAGGTACATGCTATGCTTTCTTCTGTGGTCAAGAGGAGCAAGATAAGGCAAAGAGCAAACATCCAGGAATTGGTTTACAGGTGGAATTGGGATTCCCAGGGATTGCAACATTAATTATGAATAGGACTGGGCTGGTGTATAGCTATGCTAAGCTAATTTAGCAGAATCAGCCTGTGTGGCCACTACTAGTTTGTTTCTTCTAGCCAGGAATTCAAATGGGCTAATTCTATCTTTATTGAAGGATAGACAGTAGAACATGCTGATGGAGCTTCAGCAGTGAAGAGGCATCCAGGTTGTTTGTCTTTCTCTTCCAGCTGTATGCCAGCCAAACTCCAAAGGGATGGTTTGCTAGCATTCAAAATTGCCAAGATGGCACTTGGTTCAAGTAGTTCTTGCTGGGCTAAAATTATGGTACTTTAACCTTCCTGGGCTTCTTTCTTACTTACCTATTTCATTTTCTCTTCAGAGGGCCTCCTCGTCCACGCCCTGCTCCAGTGGCTGGAGAGTCTGAAAACAAAGAGAACCATCACGAGGCCAATGCTATGAGTCAGCAGCCGCTTCGCCGTGGGTATAGGCGCCCTTACAACTATCGGCGTCGACCTCGTCCACCCAATGCTCCAGCTCAGGATGGGAAAGAGGTAAGTGTACTTCTGGCAAAACATGGCAGAGACAAGGTTTTGATGGGGTGAATGAAGACCTCCTGTGGGAGTTTTAACAAGTGTATTGTTGATGTGCTGGAGGAGTCTGACTGCCAAGTCCAAAGTGCTGATGGCTGTAAGGTAGCTGGTTTCATTGCCTGTTCCCTGTGACCTTCTTTGAGAATGACTACCTCTTAAATGGAACCAGCAGTAGGATAGGGATTACTTCTGGATAATTACCAAGTACTTCTGAAGTGGAGATGAACAGGAGTGTTTTCCAGCTTCCTGAAACCTTCAGTCTGTAGGTAGTATAAAAGATGGATTTGAAAGCTCCAGATTAGTTTCCTGAACTGCTTGAACCAGATGATTTCAAGGAACTGTTTGCAAACACAGATTTTTATATTTTTTTTTTTACCTTAATGAGGAAAGACTTTCGTGTTCTATATCTACTTGAGGCTGTCCCCTGACAGAATCTGCTATATAATACTTTAGTGTATTTTCTATGGTAAATATTTTCTGAGGATTTGTCTTCCTTGATTATTTTAAAACCTGAGTTATGCTGGCCCTGCCACTGAACAGAGGAAGGGTCTGGAGGTCAGCCTTTGTCTATAATAAAGACCATTATTATGTTTCAGACAAAGGTGACTGAAACATCTGCCGAAAATCCTGCTCCAGTGACTGAGCAGAGTGGTGCTGAGTAATGTTTGGCTCCCCAGGCACCTTTACCATCCCTCAGGTAAGGAATATAGATAGTTCCTGTTCTCCAAATAAAGCAGCATTGTGTATACTTCTAGAACTTGGACTCTGGCCACATACCCTTATGTATGGCTGGATCTTTGTGATAAATTCTGGGAGTGCTGTATAGGCAAACAGAGAACAGCCTGCTGCTTTTCTCTTTTCTCTCTTCTGCCTCTGTATTTGCAAAGTAAATTTTGCTTTATAATTGTGATTTTTTTTCAGGAACATCTATATGGTCTTTATAGCAGTAGCATCTGCTGATAAGTTGGTAGTGTTTTGCTTTAGGAAGGTACTGTATTCTCAGCTTAGACAGGATAAGCTAGTCATGTTTATGATGCCTGTTACTGTAACTCTCCACCCAACATCTCATCTCTTCAACAGAAAATTAAACTTAAAACTGCATTTTTAAAAATTTGGCTTTTCAACAGGTGTCCCAAAATACAACTCAAAAGTAACACCAAAGAAACACACAAGCAATAATTGTCAACAATGATGACAAAAGCAAAGATTTGAAACGTCAGAACTTCAAAGAAAAAAAATTTACCAGCAGCTGATATCCAGGGAACCACCTGCAAGATAAATGCATGAAGAGAGAAAGAGTGAGATTCAGAAAGAGCAACCTCCCCAGTTTCAACAGCAACTGTGGGGTTTTTGGGTTTTTTGTTGTTTGGGGTTTTTTTTAACAATTTCTCTTTCACTAGTATTGAATTTTTCAATTTTTCTTTTGGTATCAAACTGAAAAGGGAAAAAACCCAACCAAAGAACTGAAATTTAAATCAAATGCTATTTTTTTTTTTTTTAATTGGATGCTGGTGCTAAACCTCCCAGGTGTGATGAGTTGGTTTTTTGTCTGTGCCAGTCCTGTCCACTGCAGGACATGAGGAGGAGAAACTTCTGTTTTCCTTGGTAAGATCTATTTGAAACTGCAGCATGGGTGATGTTCCTCACAAATAAAAGTAATTTCAACTACCAAAAAAAAGTTTCAATATGTTTGTTCATGTCTAATTTTAAAATAATTATTTAAATCTTGTTGCTTTAGTATTTATATGTGGAAATAAGAGCTGCCTCTTTATGTATTGATGTAGCTTGTCTAAAACCATGCTAGATGACACATATGCAAGAACACGGCTAGGTTAGGTGGATCAACTTCAACCTAAAACAACTTCTTCAAAGAAATTATACAGCAGAGCTATAACCTACATTGTTAATTCCTTGCTCTCTGCTCTTCTGTCTCAAATGGTGTCAATGGTTTGTTTTTTTTTCCTGTTACCATTTTGTGGCAGGAGTTTGGGAGATCTGGAGTGTGTCGCTAGGATATTATTTTCCCTATCTGTTTTGCTAGGTCTTTGTGTTCTATAAACAGTAGAATCCAAGCTTTGAGAAGCCTCTGCTCAAAAGGACAAACTGGGCTTAGTAACTGCAACTTCTTTTTCAAAAACCAAGAAGCAACTGTTTCAAACCATTTCAAATAATGGCAGTATGCTTTATTAGACTCTACTTTTCCCTATTTGAAACCAGTAAAACCTCTGTACCTGTGCCATCTTGTGTTAATAAGCAAAGTATTTTGTCTTACTAATGTGTTCTTGTCATGTTCCTCCCTACAACTTGGATGTCTTGCAGGTGTTACCAATCTACTTCCAGCTGTTGAATTAGTGCATGTTTTTTCATCTATCTTATGTCTTTTGTTCTCCAGTCCAACATTTTTTACATTCCTGTCTTGCAGTTGCTGTTATCCAAACCATAGATAGTATATTTGTTTCCTTAAAACACATTTCTGTTCTTAGCTATGTAGTCTTTACTGCATAACACTTCATGTAAAACCTCTTAGTCAGGAGCAACACTAACTGTACACATGTAGGAGTAAATGAGAGTAGACAGATTGTTGACAGGTACTTTTTGTCCTTGTCTCCTCTAGTTTTCATGTTCTTGCATGCTAATTTAAAAAATATACAAGGTTCTCTGGAGACATTCCTGTGTTATTCCTCAGGAAATAAGTAGGGGAAACATAGGCAATAACTGTGCTTTAAAACACTTTGTTTCCAGCTTCTGGGAAGGTGAGGAATGGCCCTTGCACCTATTGTCTTTCCCTTGGGGCAGTTAGGGGAAGATTTAGTAATGCTTGAATTGTACTGCTCACAGCTGACTGCATTGGGGACTTCCTGCTTGCTTTTGCAAGAAATGAAGAACTTTTAATGAGGTGTGGAGTGAAAGCTACAGGCTTGGTTCAGGAAGGAGAATGCTTCTGACTCCTTTGAGTACATACACTGCTGCGTTTGCCGCAAGCTTGTGTAGCGTAACCTGCCATTGAAGCCCTGGATTGCTTACCCAGCAGTTCTGAAAGTACACTGAAACAAGGACCACTGTTAGACTGAGTTTCTGCACCAAATCTGGTAAGCTATAGACAGGGAAAGATGTCAAGATGAACACTGGGATATTTTAATGTCTTTCCTTGGAAGATAAAGAATATGGCTTTTGTGACACATAATATTTAATAAGATGAGGAAAGCATAAGTAATGCACCTTTTAAAAGTTCTTAAGCAGGATACTCCTTAGTAGGCTTCAGTTTTGTTTGGAACTAAATCCCTTTCAGGCAGATCGGGGCAAGGTTGGCAGTTTTATGGTAATATAAAGAAATGGTAAAATATTCATAAATACTGAAACATTACTGCAGAATTTGTCATTAAAGCTACTTGAAGCGCCTTCAGTTGTTCAAAAGTGTTTTTTCATAAAGTGAGAAAGCATAAAAGAGATGAGAAAGTTTTGGAGGCCATGTCAAACAAGTGGCAGCTTGAACTCTTAATTTTGTCCTTTTGACAATAGTGGAGCAATGCAGCTGTGATTTGATTTTGATCTTAGATTTGGACAATACAGTGAGTAGAAAATTGATCCTGGTGACTTAGTACCACCAGCTGATGAGATGAATAATTACTTCTGATACTGAGGTTTTAGGAAAGACTTACAGAAAGTTGTCACTTGAGTCAGAGCTTTATATTTCCTAACTATTGTCAAAATACATCATTCATCTCCAGACTGATAGCCAAGCATTGTTCTGGCTTGTAAATTGTGGCTTTTGTAGGACCAAAGGGGTCATTAGACTTAGTCAGGAATTCTAAGGATGGTTGACCGTAACTAATGTATGCTGTAGTTCAGAACAAGATAATTCAGAGCTTGGGTTAAACACGTGAAGATCAATGCAGTCTTAGCTTGGATAAGTGGCTTGTATTAGTGTCAGCCTAGAACTCAACTTCAGAAGTTAAAGTCAAACTGCTGCTGTTTTAACATATTGGGTAAATGCAGTTAGGTGGTAAGAATCAAAAGTTGCTTTGTATAGTGTACCTGTAATAGTCTCGTTTTCAGAGGCTTAGAAGGTCTGTGTTCTGTGGTTACTGCTCGCCATGTTGCTCTAGCCAATTATTTTCACTTACATTACACAACACTCACATTGTGCAAGATTTGTAGAGTGCTGTTAACAGTTTTTAATGGCTTTTAAATCTTGCCCTTCTTCCTTTAAAATATTCTGCATAATAGAGTGCTAGTATATAAAACATGCTGCATGTAAGATCTGAACAATTTGACAGCCTTAGAATGGTATCCCAAATGTGGCACAAGAGCTTAAGCAGTCAGTAATCTGCTCTTAATTAGTATCTCCATGTGCTTTTTAGTCAGGCTTTCTATAAAAATGGGAGATACCATGTGTCGTCTTTATTCACTGTTTGACTTTCTGAGGAGCCACAAAATTTTCTAGTTACCAGCAGAACTAAATCTGTGTGTAAAATTATCTCAAAACCTTTGTAATATTACCATCTGTGTATTCCAGTCATCCAAACCCAGAGCACCTAAGGAAAACCAGGCAAGTAAACAATAGTTCATCAGAAAAATGAGAAAATATGTTTTTGTTGAAAAAATGTAAATGTATTTTACAGTGGTGCAGAAGCAGAGAGCAAGAAGGACTATAAAAATAATTAGTATTAATAGAATGTACACAGAAAAAAGGCACTACTGCTTTCATGCCAGTAGTGCCTAGGCAATATAGTCCTTGTCCTGAAGGAAATGACTGACTTGGAAGGAATGTTGCTCACCCACTTCGTTCTCAATGAGCTCTTTGCTTCTCTGCTAAGAATGCCAGCAAAAAGAACATTATTTTAATACCAGTAAATACTACTAACTAGGACTATTAGAGATTCAGCAATCTCTCCATACACATTCAGGGAAAATTGCTGCAAGTTCTGGCCTGAAGTTTTGAAACAATTTATGCCAACAAGTAAAAAGGCTAGTGTGGATTCTCTTCTTGAGTCTTTCAGAGATAACCTGAATTGGGGCTATAATAAACAAGAACTGAAAAGCAGTAGTACTAAATGAAATATTCTAAGTGGAGCTTTTGACAAGGAGTGAGATGCTTAAGTGGACAGGTAAAATGTCTTGCAGCCTCTTCTCATTTGTTTTACAGTGGAGAGGAGGGC
This sequence comes from Brachypteracias leptosomus, assembly GCA_013401335.1. Lineage (NCBI taxonomy): Eukaryota > Metazoa > Chordata > Aves > Coraciiformes > Brachypteraciidae > Brachypteracias > Brachypteracias leptosomus. The sequence continues at coordinate 89,952 of VYZX01007923.1, read as the reverse complement.
AGTTTCAACTATTTTGCAGGAGGCTGTATATTGGCCCTCCACCTAAGTCTCCTCTGTTTCTTGGTAAGAAACTGTTAATGGAAACTAAACAGTGTTGAGAATCCAGGCACTTCTGATGAGTGCAGTAGCACCTGAGCTGCTAGAGAAAAAGAGGCCACAGGACACCTTGCAAACCACTTGTTCTATAGGAAAAAGAGCTGTTTACATTCAGAAGAGGAATGCAGGCTGTTTGGACCAGACAATGTATGGCTTGGTTTGATGGCTCTTGAATAGAATCCTCTTAGGTATCCAATTGTGACCTTGTCGACAGGTTAACTACATAACTAAGATCGGTAAACTTTGTTGTGACAAGGACAAAGGGTTGCAGTGTTAAGGGTAGCAGATGTTCTTGTGTTTAATAGACTTTTAAGGGTTAACTCCATACTCTGCTAAGCTTTACACACTTGATTAAAGCTGATCTCCATCAGTGGAAATAAGACTTGGCCTATCTACTTGTGCAAAATGAACCATGATGAATACACTTTCCAGTACATGTCCAGGTGTCTGCCTAACAAAGAACCACCATATTTCAACTGATTTGTGATGTTCTTATTAAGTGTTAATAGAGACTAAGGAAACAGTTCTTTACTGCTCTATGTAGGCACAGAGACAGACAGTGCACTAGTGCTGATTTCTCATGCATCTGTAGCTGTTTTGCAGAAGCATGAGTTTGCCCTCAGTGCAGGAATCACCCGCGAGTAACTGCTGTACAGGCTCAGATCACAGAAGTGGAGTTCACTGAGTGAACACAAAGCTAAACTGCTGCTGCTGCTTTTCATTACGGAAGTCGTTGGGAATGCGGGAGTAGGAGATGTCAATGCAGCGATCTGGATTACTGTTACAGATTTAAGTTGTGAACACTAGATGGGGCTGTTGCTCCACAGGCTTTTTACTGACAATTTCTATGATACACCCTGTTGACAGGAAATTGAGATGTTTCAGTGTGGGCTATCAGGTTTCTTTTGCAAGCCTAAAGCATCTATCTGGACTGAAATGTGCTAGATGGTGAGATACATGAAGCAAAACTCCCAATCCCCCATGAGCAGATTCACAGTGTTAAAAAAAAAAAAAGAAAACCAATCTCAAATAAACACAAATTATTTCAGTAATAAAGGGAAAGTATTATATACTTTGCTGTATAGTTCTTCAAGAAATATGCACTGTTCCTATGCAGGTGCATATTCCTAACTCCTCTGGTTATCATCACATAGCTGGGAAGAAAATCTTGGGGAGAAAGAGGCAAGCCTGGCCTACTCAGCCAGCCAGGTTCCCCACACAGGGTATATGCTGTGGTTCCAGCCACAACCATTGGTTCTCTTTTCCTAGTGTCTCTCCCTAGCGCTCATTGCCGTTAGGTGTTTGTGGTCACATCCGTGAGAACTTTCAGGAGCAAGAAAAAGGGTGGCAGAGACAACAAATGCTCACAGGTATCCCTGACACCCCTCCTGCAAATTCATTCTCTTACAGGTACAGGACCTGGAACCTCAGTGTAAGCACCTGTCCTTAAAGCTAAATTGGTGCCTGATGGATGCCCATCACTTTTGGTAAGGAGAAAATTAAGGTGCTCTTAATGCCATCTGTTGATGGTGCTGTAATGCCTTCTGCCTCAGTGGTTATGCAGAAAAAAAAATCCATTTTCCAAAGTTGTTGGAAAACAATTGATGGGGACATTGGACAAGCTATGCCAGATTTGTTTATGCAGTCGGACAGGCCTCCTGCTTGTATCACCACCACACACAAAAGGAAGAAAAGAAGGGTGATACTTGTAGATGACTCAGTTGTAGGTTGAGTTGAGACCTGCAGGTCAAACTAAAAGGCAAGGTGGAACTGCACAGACAGGGGAAGCAGGGAGAGGTATCCTGGGAAGAGTACAGGGACATTGCCCGGTTGTGTAGGGACGAGGTCAGGAAGGCCAAGGCACAGCTGGAGCTGGAGCTGAACCTGGCAAGGGATGTAAAGAATGACAGGAAGGGCTTCTACAGATATGTCAATCAGAAAAGGAAGGTCAGAGAAAGCGTACCCCCTGTGATGAGCAGGAATGGTGAACCAGCAACAACAGACAAGGTTCTCAACAATTTTTTTGCCTCAGTCTTCACTGCTAACCTCTCTCACTGTAGCTCTCTAGTGGATGGCCCACAAGATGGGGACCAGGGAGACAAAGTCCCTCCCACTGCAAGTAAAGACAAGGTTTATAACCATCTGATGAACCTGAACATTCACAAGTCCATGGAACCTGATGAGATGCATCCCAGAGTCCTGAGGGAATTGGCTGATGCAGTTGCTAAGCCTCTCTCCATGATGTTTCAGAAGTCATGGCAGTCAGGNTAGGCTGGGAGAAGACACACTAGAGAGCAGCACTGTGGAAAAAGACTTGAGAGTTCTGGTGGATGAAAAGCTGGACATGAGCCACCCAATGCACAATTGCAGCTCAGGTGGCCAATCGCATCCTGGGCTGCATCAAAAGAGGTGTGGCCAGCAGATCGAGAGAGGTGATTCTGCTCCTCTACCCTGGTGAGACCTCACCTGGAGTACTCTGTCCAGCTTTGGAGCCCCCAACACAAGAAGGATGTGGACAAAGATGATTAGAGGGCTGGAACACCTCTCCTACGAAGACAGGTTGAGCATTGGGCCTGTTCAGCCCGCAGAAGAGAAGGCTGCAGGGGAACCTTATTATGACCTTCCAGTGCCTGAAAGGGGCCTACAAGGCGGCAGGGAAAGAACTATTCACAAGGGTTTGTAGTGACAGGACAAAGGGTAATGGTTTTAAGCTAGAAAAGGATAGATTTAGGTTGGATATTAGAAGAAAGTTCTTTAATATGAGATTGTTTGATCACTGGAACAGGTTGCCTGGGGAGGTGGTGGGGGTCCCATCCCTGGAGACATTCAAGGTCCAGCTCGATGGGGCTCTGAGCATCTTGACCCTGCTTATTGTAGGGGGGTTGGACTAGATGACCTTTGGAGGTCCCTTCCAACCCAAACCATTCTGTGATTCTTTGAAAATTCAGAAAGGAGAAGTTGTAAAGTGATGAGACTTGAGGACTGAAAAAAAATGTTATGAGATGCTTCTGCTCCTTACAGCTACAGTCTCTGGTTGTGGTCCTTCGCTCTGAACACCGTATTCTGACAGACTCACTTCTTGTAGCCTTCTCATTGCAGGAAATAGGACTCAACTCTACAGAAGTAAAGATACAACTTCACTGAATGTCACATTTAATTAATTAAAAGACATTTTTTAGAAGCGTCCATTTTAAGCAGTATTCTCTATTCTCTATGGGACTCCTGAATTTAAAAAAAAAAATTAAATTTTTTAACACTGGCCTTGTGGTTTAAATGTCTAAATGAAAGCAGCTTTCTGGAAAATCTACAGTCAATCTGTACTTAGCACTTTATGGCTAAAAGGTCACACAAAATCACAAAATTCAGTGCATTCCTACGCAAGTAATTCTTCAAAGAATTTCATTTTTAATACAGAATTAAAGAATGAAGACAATGTAGTCAAAGGTACCAAAGTGACAACATGCCATTAAAAATCCTCTGGAAATTAGCCGAAGTGTAAATTTTCTCATGCTGCTCTACCATTTTTTCCTGCCTTGGCTGTAATGAACACCTACCAACTGGAAAGTCAAGAGCAGAGTTCAGAGTTTATGTTCTCTATCATTTGTACCTCTGGAAACTCTTGGTAGTATTGGGGGAAAAAAAAAAAGAAATTACTTACATATTTTCAGTGGGATAAACATTCTGTTTGTGAATCGAGATCAACCAGCCTCAATATAATACATAGTCTAAAATTTAGCAAACTTACATGTTATTTAGGTCACTAAATACCTCTTCAGAGGAGATGGAGATGCTCTCATTTGCTACATGGTGCTTACTTTTTAGTTAAGAGACTGATTTTAATGAAAGGGAAGATTCTTTTCCTCAAAACTGGCACTGACTTCCATCTCAGATAAAATACTCATTTATGCATTAACTGCAAGCCACAAGATAGTGCTCATCTTGACTACCAAAGTAATTTTTCTTTCCTTTTGAATATTGCAGAGTGGGAACATATGGAGAAAAGCATGTTTTATAACATGGTTAATTTGGTTTCTGCAGCAATCCTACAGGTTACATCACACACAGCACAGGCTATAATAGTATATAGGTTTTTTCTCAAATGAGACATGCTACCTTCAGAGGGTTTGAGAACAACAGTCTGGGAAAACCAGTCCAAAGAAATGGTTAAAAATCCAAGGAAACAACTACAGATGAGCTATTTGAATAATAGAATTCTGTAACTGAAAACCTAGTTGGCAATCCCACACCAAACTAACTCAATCCATCTGCAAATCTAGAATTTCTAGAATTTCTTTGTTTGGAAAAAAAAGTCATTCTTCATTTTTCCTTGAAAGGCATATGCTGGTGCAATACCACTGTGACGGCCCACTGCAACCCCCATGTCCCCTCCCCTCATTTGTTCAGGTGTCAAGAAATTCCACATATATTGACAACAAAGTGAGTATGATCTTCCAGGAAGAAAGATGCAGAAGGTATGTAAATTGTATATGCACAAACACTACAAGCATTACTGATTTACTGATGAGCATAATAAAAAATAGACACATTGTTACCTTTTACGGAATCACGGAATCATGGAATGTTAGGGATTGGAAGGGACCTTGAAAGATCATCTAGTCCAATCCCTCTGCCAGAGCAGGATCACCTAGACCACATTGCACAGGAACGCGTCCAGGCGGTCTTTAAACATCTCTAGAGAAAGAGACTCCACAACCTCCCTGGGCAGCCTGTTCCAGTGCTCTGTCACCCTCACCATGAAGAAGTTTCTTCTCATATTTATGTGGAACCTCCTATGTTCCAGCTTACACCCATTGCCCCTTGTCCTATCATTAGACACCACCGAAAAGAGCCTGGCTCCATCCTCCTGACATTTTCCCTTAATGTATTTATAAATATTAATAAGGTCACCCCTCAGTATCTTTTTTTCCAAGCTAAAGAGGCCCAGCTCCCTCAGCCTTTCCTCATAAGGGAGATGTTCCATTCCCTTAATCATCTTAGTGGCTCTGCACTGGACTCTCTCAAACAGTTCCCTGTCCTTCTTGAACTGAGGGGCCCAGAACTGGACACAGTATTCCAGATGTGGTCTCACCAGGGCAGAGTAGAGGGGGAGGAGAACCTCTCTTGACCTACTAACCACACCCTTTCTAATACACCCCAGGGTGCCATTGGCCTTCTTGGCCACAAGGGCACATTGCTGGCTCATTACCTTCAACAACATTAATATATATATGTAACATCATTAAAATACTTCTACAGATGTATACACATAAGTAGTTCTTAGAAAGATAAAAGCCAATTTATTTTCCACAGTGTCTGTGACACCTCCAAGAATGGAAACCAAAAAGAGTGGAGTGTTTTTCCAAGGGATGTAGTCATGCCAGTGTGACTGAATTCAATTTATTCCTTTTTTTGCTCTTCACCTTTAGACTCACTTAGCACCTCTTGCCATTTCTTCTCCATCTCTTCTTTGCAGCTCAGGAAGGCATCTTCCAAACACCTCATGGAGTTGGCCAGGTCTGGGTTGGTACGTATGACTACCATGTCATATGCCATCCAGGTTGTCTGAACTGCAAACCCAACAGATACTATTAAGCCAGGAGTTTTGGCTAAATAAAAGCAATGTCTGATTCAATAAATGAATAAAGGGCATGAATTATTATCAGTTGAGATCTTAGGTCAGAGAAGTCTTGCTGTAAAATAAAGTGGAAACTGCCCACAGGAATTCTCAAGATTAAATAGAGGACTGATCAGTATTACTTCTTTATAAATGCCTCACATTATTTCAGAATGGAAGTATACTGCTGTAAATTACAAAAGGGAGATAGACACTACCTAAAATTTAAACAAAACAGGTAATCAGACAAAACAGGTAATCAAACAGAAAGGTTCAACAGACTGTTTTAAAATAAATGAACCAAAGAATCCTATTTCCAGACCAGTTACAGTCAGGAGGCTTGTGTTAGGTGAGGAAGAATAAGATTCTCAAGGCTGCAACATAGAGATGAAAGGTTTTAAGAACAACCTAAATAATGAAATTTGTTTTGAAATAATGAGTATCTGATAAAACAAAACAAATAGTTATAGCACTTATTTAATACTCTACCTTTCCTTTCAATTTTCTTAAATTGACTATAGTGTTTTCGATGGCACTCATAAATTGTGTTTAATTACAAATAGTTTAATTAACACTTTCTATCTATTCTTGTTAGCTGAACACAGTTTCTGACAGAATTAGTGCAGAACATGGAGAGGAATATGCAGCCCTCTCCATACATACAGGACTAAGATTAAATTTGCAGAGGAGTCTTTATTCTAGCTGAAGGATTAAATTCATTATGCACTGACCTGAGATGTACTATGTATCGCACCATTTTCCAGAATTAAATCTCATTTTACATACTGTTTTAACTATTGTACTTTAAATGCCTTAGTATTATTTCAGTTTTCAACCACCACTCTGAACTGAGCATTCATCACCTATTATTTTTCAATTCTGAGACATCTGAAACTTCTAGATTACTTGCATGCTTTCTCCCAGTTAAGAACGTTAGGTGTTAGCTAATGGCAATTGTTTCCACTTAAGTTTCTATCACATGGAATTTTACAGCAATAAATATAAATAATAAATCTTTCCTGCCTTCACTCTAATAGACAAATCTGTATCATTCTTAATAAAGACCTGTACCCGTTAGTGCTTCTATTTCCTCCAGAAGTTTTTCTAAGTCCCCGTTCAGGTCCTCCACCATCTTTACCATGTAATAGTTTCCTTCCTGAGGCTCCAATTCGACCATTCTACAAGGAAATTGGGAATTTTGTACTTCATTTGACTTTGAAGTGAGTTGATTTTCACAGTTGAGAGAACTTAACTTTGCAATAAATAAAAAACCCAACAACAGTATTTATATAAATATTCAATTTACGTTGTGAATTCATTAAGAATCTGACCTTGAAGTTATTGGCTACTGGTTACCCGTACACTACATACTATTTTCAATCCATTTTGAAATTAATTTAAGTAGAAAGAATTACACTAGAATATGTTGTGTTTGCACAAAATAAAGATTTTGGTATTGTTAATAACAAAGATCACTGTACCAAACAATTAGAAAACTTTGTTAGTTGTCTTCAAGTTTTTCTCCCAAATGCTCTGCCTTAGGGCAGTTCCTAATTTTAAAAGTTAGTTGTAAAATCCCCATTTGTGTCGAGTGTTTCACACTTACATACTACAGCCGGGTAACTACATATGCTAAGTTCTGTAAGTTCTTAAGTGCTTATGATTTACTAACCTCCACTTAAGTTGTAGGTAGTGAAATTTGTTTGGAGCAAAAATATATAGTGGCCCAACTTACACAAGAGTTTCAGAACCTTGGTATTAACTGAAGAAGTGATACACAGTCTTGTCTTTATTTTCCTTTTCTGAAAACTGATGGATCGGACAAAACTATGAAGGAGATGGAACAGCTTCACTGTAGTCACTACACATCACACAGCAGGCATAGGTTTTGTCAGCTTAATTAGTATCTTTTTTCCAGTTTTTACTGCCAAAAAGTGTGGAAGGAATGCTGGTAAGTGTAGAATAAGGGCTTTACAGCATTTTAAAGCAATACCAAGCCCTATCAAGATGCTGGGTGGTCTCTTCACACAACCAGTTCCATGTGGCAACTCTGTACCGGCACGCTCTTTACCCCCGAGACCTTAAAAAGTCCCAATCCCTTGCTATACTACACGACGGGCACCCTTTAACTTCCCACCAGGCCCGCACTATACCTACGGCACCGGAGGACGCCGGGGCCCATCCCGCAGAGCTGCTCTCAGAGGGCGGCCACCGCCCAGCCGCACCCACCCCTCACCCATAGCCCGCTCCCTCCCCCTGGGGGGAGGCCCCCCCCTCCCGCTCCCTCCCTCTGGGGGGCAGCCCCCTCCCGCTTCCCCTCCCGGGCCCGCCCTGCCGCCTTACCCCGCCTTGCCGCCTTACCGCCGACGCCAACCGCTCCGCCCCCAGCCCCCGAGCGTGACGGGCCCGCTCTCCTCCCTCCCGGGCTGGGGATAGGAGAGGGCGGAAACGGGACACCAAAAAAGGGCCATTCTGTCCTTTCCGTCCTCACCTGCCCACTCTGCCCCCGAGCTCACGAACTCGGTTAATTCTGTGTTTCACGAAAATAAGTGCTGGGGTGAAGAGTAAGGCGGCCGAAGGGTAGGAAGGGGAGAGGGACGGGCTCCGCGGCTCAGAGCCCGGACTGCGGCACGGCTCCGTGTCTCGCTATCCCACTCTACTTCCAGCGAACCCGCAGCCGGTCCTGGGCTGCCGCACGGAGGGTTCAACAGTCGGCCTGGCCACCCCCCTGGCCTGTGAGGCAGGCCAGGCCTGCTGTGCGGCGCCTCGTCCCCTGCCTGCGGCCGTGCCCTAGTTGCCTTTTTCCCGGAGGCTGGACGACAGAAGGTAACCCCATCCCCCTGCTTATGGCCTCTGTGGCAGTCCTCTCCGCCCCCCTCTTCCCCTCCCCACCCAGCATGTGTAGCCCCCAAGACCAGGTTAGATGGGGCCTTGAGCAAACTGGTCAAGTGGAAGGTGTCCCTGCCATGGCAGGGCGGTTGAACGAGGTGGCCTTTAAGGTGCCTTGCAACCCAAACTGTTCTATGATTCCGTGATCTTTGTCTTCATAAAAAACAAAGTTGGAGAAGCTGTTTTTAGGACTAGGCAAAGAAGGGTAAGAAATCTTCTGAAGACTAAGGAATTCAAGTTTGTCGAGAGTTTGCTGATACTAGGAATTATCCGGTGTATATAATAGAGTGAGAGTCAAGTCCCTTCTTTGAACTGCTCAAGCCCCAAATTGAATCCTCTTCCAGATCAGTATCCAAACCTTAAACGGTTTAGGATGTCTCTTCTCCTTTTTCATCCACGCAAACTTAATCTTGCTTTTAAGTTGTTGAGAATATTAGTATTCTAATCGTGAAACTTACTCATCTCTTGCTGTCATCACTCCTCTCATTGCCAACTCAGTAGCTGGTTTGAAGATGGCAAAACAAAATTAAGTATTTATTCACCCAAGTTATGAAAATGCTGACAAATTTATCACAGAGCATTGTGTTGCTAAAGTTTTTCAGGGGTTAAAAAGCAGTTGAGCAAAATCCATCAAGGCATATGAAAGAAAAAGTTCTATTTGGCTAAATAAGTCCTTGACCCACAGCTACTGGAGGCTGAGGAAGGTGTTAAGGCAAGTATCTTTTTATGTTGTTACAGTCTTTCATTTCTCTAGGCACTCTCACTGCCAGCCATTTGAGGCATAGAACTAGGCTGATGGATCCTTGGTTTGAGATGGCACAGTCATTTCTTAGGTGACTCAAGCTCCTGAATTCTGTGCCTTTAAGCTGCCTCCCAGGTGCTGCCTCCCTGCTGTACATGTGTGTATATGTCATTAGGAGACTGATTTTTGGTGGTGGTTTTTAATACTGCTTCATTACTCTGTGAAAACCTGGACAACAAATATTTTGTGTTTATGCATATGATTCCAATAGTTAAGAGGCCACCCTGCTACTGCATAATAACAGTAAATGCATTGGAATCCATTTCCAGTCACACTGGCAGACAGGAGCATGTTTTGTTTCTACATGTCTTGAGTTATTTGTGATTGCTTTCTACTATAATTAGGAGACAGCAATATGTTAAAGGGTGAAATTCAGGTGTGAAAAATATATTATTAAATGGAATATTTCTTAAGTGCATTTTAATGGAACAGTGTTACAGCTCTTGGGGCTATATAGGCATCCTTTCCAGGGGATAGCTGGCTCCTCTGCTTTTTCTTGTGTGACATCATACAATTTATTCCATCCTGAGACTGGCTATTTAGGTCACTATAGTTCTGTTCACTATCTTCTAGGTTTTGCCAAGGGGAAAGTGTTGAATTCTTACTGGAAAATGTGAACAGTGTAAAAATGTTGTCAAAGAGCAGGAACTTAAAAGGAAAATTTGCATATTTAACAAAAAGAACATAAACCAAAAGAGAAAAGGTAAAAGAGAAATATGTATATATACTGTGCTCAGGATGTTGGTTGTTAAGGACAAAAGCACTTAGGAACTAGACAGAGTGGAACTAAATGCATGTGATATGTGCTGCACCTAACTTACAGTCTAACAGTTCATCTGTCAGCCCTGGAGTTCTGGGAGAGGTTGTCACCAAGCTACCGAGTTACACTGTGGGTAAGTACTGATTTGGGGAGCCCAAAGAGCTCCTGCTCAGGGAAGTTATTTCTTTGAATAAGAGGAAGATGACAGAATTTAGCCCAAATGATATTTAACTTCTGACATTTGACCAAGACATGTAATTCAGGAGCTAGGTTACCCTTTGTACTTATGACATCAGTGTAAAGAGGATTTTAGTACTTGAATTGCTCTACAGAAGTTCTTATGACCTTGTATTAATTGTACAGAGAACCTAGAACAGCTATGGCCTTAACTTAGTCTTTCAGCTGTGTCGAATGCTTGGAAAATCTGCCAAAGAAACCAAAGGGGGAAACGGTACTATAGCCTACTTAAAGCATCTAACCAACCTTTAGGATCTTTCCTGAGCATCTGGTTTGATCAGAGTGGGCTGACCAGACCAGTAACTGCATGAAACTGTGCAAATGAAATTCCCATTTAGATTTAAGAAAAGAGTAGGCAGTGATAAAGTCTCACTTGGCAGGAAAGTGGGGAAAAAATACTATTATTAGATATGCCTAATCCTGAATAGAGGAAGTGCTGGCAAAATACTGGACCTTCAACATGGTGATTGGTGCACAGTCCATCAGTCATTTCATTTTTAGGAGAAGCTGGGGTTTTTCTTTATTTCTTTTCATATAGTGCTATTCCCTCCTAACCTCTGTTCCTTTGAAAGTTTTAAATAACAAAAACTGCAGGGATGATCTGAAAGTCACACTGGAACTACCATTTTCAAGATATATAGGCAAATGAATTGTTCTGAAGTTGGAAGACCTGCCATCTTGAGAGGCAAAGCTCATGAGCCAGAACAGAGGCT
>VYZX01007923.1:12256-66880 GCA_013401335.1 Brachypteracias leptosomus | reverse complement strand
TTGGCTTTGTTGAACCTCATAAGGTTCACCTGGGCCCACTTCTCCAGCCTATCCAGGTCCCTCTGGATGGCATCCCGTCCCTCTGGCATATTCACTGCACCACCCAGCTTGGTGTCATCAGCAAACTTGCTGAGGGTGCACTCAATGCCACTGTTAATGTCATTAATGAAGATATTAAACAACACCGGTCCCAGCACAGACCCCTGAGGGACACCACTTGTCACCTTCCTCTATCTGGACATCGAGCTGTTGATCATCACTCTCTGGATGCGACCATCCAGCCAGTTCCTTATCCACTGAACAGTCCACCCATCAAACCCATAATTCTCCAACTTAGAGATAAGGATGTTGTGGGGGACTGTGTCAAAGGCCTTGCAGAAGTCCAGATAGATGACATCCATAGGTCTACCCTTGTCGACTGATGCAGTCACTTCATTGTAGAAGGCCACTAGGTTGGTCAGGCAGGACTTGCATCATCTGTATTTCCTTTTGTCAGTGAATGACAAGAATCAGCAGGAATCCAGCTCACCAGAGAACTGCTATATCCAGCTGAGTGAGGCATCTGTGGAGAGCCTGCTAAATTTTGCGTCCTTGACACTGAAAGAATTGGAGATACCACGAGAGAAACTCTCACCAGGCACCTTGCAGCTGATAAAACGTGGCCGCTATGGGAGCACCTACAGAGCACAACTGGAAACTGAGAACCCCAGAAAGACTAAGACTGTAGTGTTGAAAGCGTTACAAGGTAAGGCACATGGCCAGGATCCACTTTGGTACAGATCTGTTTCAAAAACATGATGCTGGGCAGAACTTTGCAGTCATTACTGGGCAAGAACAAGCTGTGTTCAGTATCATATTAGCTAGTCAGAGTAGTGTTTTGGTAAAAGTGTCAAAAAGGACTAAAGAATCCTGTTATTGTTGATTTGAAGGTACCCACCCTGTTCTTTGCTGCCTCCACTTTGGTTTTTTGTTGTTGTTGGGGTTTTTTTTTGGGGGGGGGGGGGGGGGGGGTTTTTTAGGTTTGGGACTTTTTGTTGTTTTGTTTTAGGTTTGTTTTTGTTCTTTTAGGCCTGGCTAGTGCTCAGGAAGTAAAGTATTTCCTGGGAAGGATTAAATTCCATCAAGATCTTGGCCATCATGAGAACCTGGTTGAATTGGTTGGATGCTGTGTAGACCAGCTTCCACTTTATATGATCATGGAAGATGTGTCTCTTGGTGACCTGTTAACATTTCTATGGACATGTCGGAAGGTGAGGCAAAAGAAGTGATGCTTAAATTCGTTATGTACATATCTATCCATGAGTCATAGTCCATAAATCATAGATGATTCTCATCTCTCCATGCATACCTCTGTATCAGCCTGAACTATTTCTATCCCCCAAAGAAATTCTGCACAAATCTAAACTGGAATGGAATTAATGGATATCTCGACTGATTTGATATAGTTTGGAGAAGTTGACATGCTTTTGTAAAGCTAAGTTTTACTCTGCAGACCTCTGGAGTTCCTTAAAGTTTATAACTGTGAGTGAGAATTGTTATTTGTGAGTGAGAGTTGATAACTGAATTTATAAAGTTTTAAGTAATGTCTCACTCCAGATGCTTTTAAGAAAGCAGAGCAGTTACAACACCAAAGATAAGGTTGTTGAATGATAACTAATTGATTAAAAGGCAGGAAACAGAGAATAAGAGTGAAAGGTTGGTGCTTGCACTGGAAGGAGGTCACCCCTCTAGGACCTGGTGCTATTCATTGCATGTATCAATAACCTAGAAAATGGGATGACAGTAAGGTGATGATGGTTGCTGATGATTCCAGCCAGTAAAGGCAAGGGCTGATCATGAGGAATTGTAGAAGGATCTTCCAAGATTGAGAGACTGGCCAATAAAAAGAACAGATGAAATTCAGCATAGTTAAAAATGAGATGATGCACATGTAGAAAAGCAGTCTTAGCTTCACATATGTAATGATGGCCTCCTCTCTGCCCGTTGTTAATGAGAAGTAAAGTAATGGGTCTGTGTATGAAAATGTACAGTCCAATGAAAATGTTAAGACAAAAAGGAAAACAAATATTAGGCATTATTAAGAAAGGCATAGAAACAAAACTATACCATGTCACTGAATAATTCCATAATTATTCTGCATCTGGAACACTAAATACAGAGACATTGCTTGCTGCCTTGTTCAGCAGAAGGTTGAGGTGGTAACAAATAAAGCTAGTGTCATTCAAAACAGATAAATGGAGGTGGTCTTTTACGAAGTGGGGAGTTAACTAATGGAATTCCTTGCCACTGGCTGCTGTAGGTACTGAAAGTTTACATGGTTTCAAGACAAGACTTGAATACATTCATGGAAGATAACCTTTCAATGGTTATTGAACATGTTGGAACCATTGCCATCTCAGGAAGTCCTTAAATTGAAAATAATTGGAGGCCAGAAAATGACACAGGAACAGCTTTGTGTGCTTACTTTATTCTCTTTCTCTCATCTGGGCATCCAACTAGAGTCATTGTTACAGGGCAGGGTAGTGAGAGAGATGGACTGTTTCTTCTCATTCTAATTAATAATATGCCTTTCATTCATCTGTATGGATTTTAATTCTCCATTGTCATTCTGTCCATTTCTGTCTAACCTATTAATCTCTTCTCCACCCTTAAATTTACCCACCTGTCATCTTTAGTGTGCTTGTCTTACACAGCATACTGTTCATCCATCAACACCACATCAGGTACCCTTATATTTCAGTCAATTTATGACCAGTTGTGAAACTAGCTGGGGGAGAATAAGATTAGAGAGTATTAATTATATTAGATTAGAAGGACACAATTCCCAGTACCCTACAGTTACAGCATTTGTTTGAATCAAGGTCTGCTCTTTTGTCTCTAGGATGTAATGACAACGGATGGTATCCCCTATGACCTCACTGAGAGGCAAGTATATGAAGTTGGACAGCAGGTTGCAGCAGCTCTGGTAAGTCTGCTCACATTCACTGCATTTTTACCTTCTTGCTTGCTTGCAACATGAGTCTGCACGGTGGCCTAAGTCTTCTTGGTCTAAGCACTGAGGATGTGCTTTGTTAAAACTGAGCCAAATGTTATTTTGGTGAGCATACACCTCTATTTCACAGTGTGGAAGACAGGCATAAAGTAAGTGAAAATTTCATTAAAATTCCTTTTAATTTTAAAATGCTCATGTTATCTTTCTTTTCCAACTTTCCAGGCTTACCTTGAACAGAAGAAGCTGTTCCATGGTGATGTTGCTGCCAGGAATGTCCTCCTTCATCACAACTTCACAGCTAAGCTCTGTGGTTTGGGTCTGGCCTATGAAACTTACACATATGGTGCCAACTCTGTCACACAGATTGTGCCAGTCAAGTGGCAGGCACCAGAGAAGCTCCTAAAGAAACCCTGCAGCATCAAGGCAGACATGTATGATTTAATTTTTGGACTAGAAATTCGCTTCTCTGTCAGGCCTATCTCTTTCACTCCTTTATGCATCATTTCATGTCCTGAAGTTCACAGTAAGGCATCTGGTCTCAGCATAATGCTCCACTTTATAACTCATACCTTTTCACATTTCTGAGATCATGTATCTATTCAAGGAGTACACTAAAGACAATATGTATTGTATTTATGTTTGTCCGTATGTAAGCTAGCGAGCTGACTAGAATGGAAACTTAACATTGCTTTGTTTTCTTTTGTTGCAGATGGTCTTTTGGAATCCTACTGTATGAAATGATTACATTAGGTAAGAAGATTTAATGATAATAAACAATATGTAATGAAGCAGCAAATTAGGAAGATCCAAAATCTCAAATTTTAGAGTGTAAAGTTGGTCCATTTAAACATCTTATTTTTTCCAACTTGCTAAGTCTTGAGAATTCGTTTTAGATTTTGTGTCAGTGTGAATTGTGGTAGGAAAAATGGATTTTGATAGGGAAGGAAGGCATTCTTACACAGAAGTTTTCTGCTGCTATTCCTTTTGCTCTTCCAGGTGCTCCACCATATCCTGAGGTGCCACCTTCTGACATTTTATCATATCTGCAGAGACAGAACATTATGAAGCAACCCTCAAGCTGTGGGCAAGCCATGTAAGCCACTTGCGTTATGGACTATTGAACTTGAGATCTGCGGAGCTAAATGGAAGTGAGACATACCAGACTAGATCTTACAGAAGATATCTAAGTCTAGACCATACCAAACAGTAACCTGTTAGCTGAGGGAATTTGTTCCTACGTGTCTGCCACATCTTCTTACTGCATTCTGCTGCATGAAAACTTGATTGCCAAAATCTTTCTTTCCTGCCTTTGAAAATTGCTCTTGTTCTGTTTCCTTGTGTGCCCTTGCATCTAGTTGCTCCACTGCTTCCCTGCAAGGTGCAGGACTATTCTAGAGTAATCTTTCTCCTCGAAGTTGCAGGATTCTCCCTGAAGTGAACAAAGTGTCTATGGGGAAGATCTAAGGCATTGTATTTCCTTTTGCAAAGATGTAATTTCTTTTAATATTTAGAGGCTTTTTCTTCCATTAAGCTAACAGTCTTTTTCCCTTTTCCCATACTCACAGTTGACATCCTGGCAAACAACTGTGTGCCTTTGTCCCCACACATTATGTGGTTGCAAATTTCAGAGGGTCATTGAAAGAAATTCATATAAAGCAGAAAAAGAGGTCTCTAGACATTCTAAATGAGATGACTTGACTGTAGTAAAATTTTGCTTTGGTGCTTCTCATTCGCAGTGCTTCCTAACTTCTCCTTCTTACAGGTATGGCATCATGAAGTCCTGCTGGCAGTGGAATGCAACTAACCGGCCTTCTCCAGAGGACCTGATCCGGGCCCTACAAACAGCTATAAAGACCAGCAATGACCATGCAGTACTGCAAGTGCCTGAGCTAGTGGTGCCTGAACTCTATGCTAATATTGCGGGTGTTGAAGTGCACAGTCTAGTGATGGAATACACTATACTCTGAAGAACCCTTTCACATGTTTGTTAAGAAGAAGTTTCAGAGTTTGCCCTTTCTAGACACTATGTAAGCTCAGAATGAGATGTGTATGTTGGGGGAGGGGTCCCTTTGTTTTTCAAACACGTTGTATATCTCTCCTCCATGCCAGAAACAACAAACTATTATCATTATTTTTATTAAATCTACCTGTTGATACCATTCTGTCAGTGGTCATTTGAGAGCAGAGTGGGTTTAGAAAGCTGTAGAAAATGTAATTAGAAACTTGAGTTAAAGTAGTGTATTGGGTTTGCGTGGGAAGGTCTTGGTAGCAGGGAGGCTACAGGGCTGGCTTCTGTGAGATGATGCCAGAAGCTTCCCCTATGTCAAGTAGAGCCAGTTCCAGCGAGCTCCAAGATGGGTCTCCTGCTAACCAAAGCTAAGCCCATCAGTTATGTTGGTAGCACTCCTGTGATAACATATTTAAGAAATGGTAAAAAATACTGCACAACAGCAGCCAGGAGAGAGGAGTGAGAATATGTTAGAGAAATAGCCTTGCAGGCCTGAGGTCAGTGAAGAAGGAGGGGGAGGAGGTGCTCCAGATGCTGGAACAGAAATTGCCCTGTGGCCTGTGAAGTCTGTCCCCCTGCAGCCCATGGAGGTTAACAGTGGAGCAAATCTCCACCTGCAGCCCGTGACAGACCCATGCTGGAGCAGGTGGATGTACTGAAAGGAGGCTGTGACTTCATGCGAAGCCCATGCTGGAGCAGGCTCCTGGCAGAACCTGTGGTCCTGTGGAGAGAGGGGCCCGCCCTGGAGCAGGTTTGCTGGTAGGACTTGTGACCCTATGGGGACACACACCAGAACAGCCTGTTCCTGAAGGACTACACCCTGTGGAAGGGACTCATGCTGGAGTAGTTTGTGAAGAATTGCAGCCTATGGGAAGGACACAAATTGGAGAAGTTCATGGAGGACTGTTTCCCATAGGAGGAACCCTGTGCTGGAGCAAGGGAAGAGTATGAGGAGTCCTCCCCCTGAGGAGGAAGGAGCAACAGAGACAAAGGGTGATGAACTGACCATAAACCCCATTCGCCATCCCCCTGTGTTGCTAGGGGGGTGGAGGTAGAGAAAATCAGGAATGAAGCTGAGCCTAGGAAGAAGGGAGGGTGCGGGAAGGAGTTTTAAAATTTGTTTTTGNACTTGAGATCTGCGGAGCTAAATGGAAGTGAGACATACCAGACTAGATCTTACAGAAGATATCTAAGTCTAGACCATACCAAACAGTAACCTGTTAGCTGAGGGAATTTGTTCCTACGTGTCTGCCACATCTTCTTACTGCATTCTGCTGCATGAAAACTTGATTGCCAAAATCTTTCTTTCCTGCCTTTGAAAATTGCTCTTGTTCTGTTTCCTTGTGTGCCCTTGCATCTAGTTGCTCCACTGCTTCCCTGCAAGGTGCAGGACTATTCTAGAGTAATCTTTCTCCTCGAAGTTGCAGGATTCTCCCTGAAGTGAACAAAGTGTCTATGGGGAAGATCTAAGGCATTGTATTTCCTTTTGCAAAGATGTAATTTCTTTTAATATTTAGAGGCTTTTTCTTCCATTAAGCTAACAGTCTTTTTCCCTTTTCCCATACTCACAGTTGACATCCTGGCAAACAACTGTGTGCCTTTGTCCCCACACATTATGTGGTTGCAAATTTCAGAGGGTCATTGAAAGAAATTCATATAAAGCAGAAAAAGAGGTCTCTAGACATTCTAAATGAGATGACTTGACTGTAGTAAAATTTTGCTTTGGTGCTTCTCATTCGCAGTGCTTCCTAACTTCTCCTTCTTACAGGTATGGCATCATGAAGTCCTGCTGGCAGTGGAATGCAACTAACCGGCCTTCTCCAGAGGACCTGATCCGGGCCCTACAAACAGCTATAAAGACCAGCAATGACCATGCAGTACTGCAAGTGCCTGAGCTAGTGGTGCCTGAACTCTATGCTAATATTGCGGGTGTTGAAGTGCACAGTCTAGTGATGGAATACACTATACTCTGAAGAACCCTTTCACATGTTTGTTAAGAAGAAGTTTCAGAGTTTGCCCTTTCTAGACACTATGTAAGCTCAGAATGAGATGTGTATGTTGGGGGAGGGGTCCCTTTGTTTTTCAAACACGTTGTATATCTCTCCTCCATGCCAGAAACAACAAACTATTATCATTATTTTTATTAAATCTACCTGTTGATACCATTCTGTCAGTGGTCATTTGAGAGCAGAGTGGGTTTAGAAAGCTGTAGAAAATGTAATTAGAAACTTGAGTTAAAGTAGTGTATTGGGTTTGCGTGGGAAGGTCTTGGTAGCAGGGAGGCTACAGGGCTGGCTTCTGTGAGATGATGCCAGAAGCTTCCCCTATGTCAAGTAGAGCCAGTTCCAGCGAGCTCCAAGATGGGTCTCCTGCTAACCAAAGCTAAGCCCATCAGTTATGTTGGTAGCACTCCTGTGATAACATATTTAAGAAATGGTAAAAAATACTGCACAACAGCAGCCAGGAGAGAGGAGTGAGAATATGTTAGAGAAATAGCCTTGCAGGCCTGAGGTCAGTGAAGAAGGAGGGGGAGGAGGTGCTCCAGATGCTGGAACAGAAATTGCCCTGTGGCCTGTGAAGTCTGTCCCCCTGCAGCCCATGGAG
The DNA here is from genome assembly GCA_013401335.1 of Brachypteracias leptosomus. NCBI lineage: Eukaryota > Metazoa > Chordata > Aves > Coraciiformes > Brachypteraciidae > Brachypteracias > Brachypteracias leptosomus. The sequence goes on along the minus strand of VYZX01007923.1, from coordinate 59,276 downwards.
GTTAACAGTGGAGCAAATCTCCACCTGCAGCCCGTGACAGACCCATGCTGGAGCAGGTGGATGTACTGAAAGGAGGCTGTGACTTCATGCGAAGCCCATGCTGGAGCAGGCTCCTGGCAGAACCTGTGGTCCTGTGGAGAGAGGGGCCCGCCCTGGAGCAGGTTTGCTGGTAGGACTTGTGACCCTATGGGGACACACACCAGAACAGCCTGTTCCTGAAGGACTACACCCTGTGGAAGGGACTCATGCTGGAGTAGTTTGTGAAGAATTGCAGCCTATGGGAAGGACACAAATTGGAGAAGTTCATGGAGGACTGTTTCCCATAGGAGGAACCCTGTGCTGGAGCAAGGGAAGAGTATGAGGAGTCCTCCCCCTGAGGAGGAAGGAGCAACAGAGACAAAGGGTGATGAACTGACCATAAACCCCATTCGCCATCCCCCTGTGTTGCTAGGGGGGTGGAGGTAGAGAAAATCAGGAATGAAGCTGAGCCTAGGAAGAAGGGAGGGTGCGGGAAGGAGTTTTAAAATTTGTTTTTGTTTCTCATTATTCTACTCTGATTTTGACTGGCAGTAAATTAAATAAATTTCTCCAAGTTGAGTGTTTTGCCCTGATGATAATTGATGAGTGATCTCCCTGTCCTCTCAACACATGAACTTTTTGTTACATTTTCTCTCCTGTGTCCAGTTGAGGAGGGGAGTTATAGAGCAGCTTGGTAAGCCTCTTCCAGTTTACAGCCATTACTCCTTGTCCTATCACTACAAGCCCTTGTAAAAAGTCCCTCTCCAGCTTTCTTGCAGGCCTTCTTCAGATACTGGAAGGCCACAATGAGGTCTCCGCAGAGTCTTTTCTTCTCCAGGCTGAACAACCCCAACTCTCTCAGCCTGTCCTTGTAGGGGAGGTATTGCAGCCATTTGATCATCTTTGTGGCCCTCTGGAGGTCTGTATCCTTCTTGTGCTGGGGGCTGCCGGGCTGGACACAGTACTCCAGGTGGAGTCTCACAAGAGTGAAGCAGAATCACCTCCCTCAACCTGCTGGCCACACTTCTTCTGATGCAGCCCAGGATACTGTTGGCTTTCTGGGCTGCACTCGCTCATTATTGGCTCATGTTGAGCTTTTCATCAACCAGCACCCCACAATCTTTCTCCTCAGGACTGCTCTCAATCCACTCATTGATCAACCTGTATTTGTTCTTGACATTACCCCAACCCAGGTGCAACACTTTGCACTTGGCTTTGTTGAACTTCATGAGGTTGGCATGGGCCCACCTCTCAACTCTGTCAAGGTCCCTCTGGATGACACCCCTTCCCGCTGACTGGTGCTAGACTGCACCACTCAGCTTGGTGTCATCAGCAAACTTGCTGAATCCCGCTGTCCATATCACTGACAAAGGTGTTAAACAGCACCAATCCCAGTACCGATCCCTGAGGAACACCACTTGTCACTGGTCTCCACTTGGACATTGAGTTGTTGACCACACCTCTTTGAGTGCAACCATCCAACCAAAGACAGACTGAGTGATTCATCCATCAAATCCTTATCTCTCTGATTTAGAGATGAAGACATCATGTGGGACAGTGTCTAACACTTTGCTCAAGTCTGGGTAGATGATGTCAGTTGTTTTCCTTATCCGCCAATGCTGTAATCCTGTCACAGAAGGCCACAAAGTTTGTCAGGCATGACTTGCCGTTAGTGAAGCCATGCTGGCTGTCACCAATCACCTCCTCATTTTCCATGTGCCTCAGCAGAGCCTTCAGGAGGATCTGCTCCATGATCTTGCTAGGCACAGAGGTGAGACTGACTGGCTTGTAGTTGCCCAGGTCTTCCTTCTTTCCCTTTTTCTTCCAAAGACAATGTTAAGTTTTCTCTTTCAGATGCAAAATAACGTGAACGGAATGGTTGTTTTTCCTATGTCACTTAGGCTTTGTAAGAAACCATGTTTCCATACAGTAATAAAAGTACTGTTAGTTCATACAGCACATATATTACCACTATGTACCAGAACATCACAAGCTCCATTAAAGAGTGCTCAGCTTTTGGACTTTTCTTATGGTGTTGGCTCATCACCACCTTAGTGTCCATGACCACTCTTGGTGTAAATCTGGCTCGAAAAATTGAAACATCTTCTTTTCAAAAATGCTAAAACAATAACATTCTCTTCTCTCTCTCTCGCTCGAAGGTAGGTTCAAAGCTACTGGATAAATTTAGGTCAAATTCACACTTACCAGTCAGCTGCTATTATTTTTTTTGTGAAGTAACTATTCATTAACAAAACCCCAACATTTGCTTGTTCAAACCTCCTACCCAAGAATGGGATCTTCTCAAAGATCTTGCCAGTGAAAGGTGGATGTGTTTCAGATATGCAATACAATCTCAAAACAGTATCCATAGTGCTGCTGCAGACCCGATGAATATTGCACAGTGGTTCATAGGAAGCTTTGTTAAATGGAGAGATAAATGTGGAAAGCGCATCACTGTTCTCAAAGCTCCCTATCTTGTTACATTGCAGAAAGCAATGTTCTGGTTTACACAAATCCTCGTATTTTGTTTCTGTTATCAAAGCTCTGATCAAGGGAATCCGTGGGAATTCAGGATGCTGAGCACCTCACAAACTCTAACAAGAGATCAGCTTTAATTTGCCCTGAAAGCAAATCTGTGCCAAGATCCTGCTTATGAATTTGCCCACAGAAAGGTATTTTCCTTCTATATGATAAGGTCTAAATTTAATTTCCTTCCAACAAAATGGCTTGATCCTCAATGTGAATATTCTTACTCTGGCTTGACTGCCTTTTTCCTGGGATAGCTTATCTAAGTTTGGAAGTGACCAAATTTAAATCAGATTAAGTTTTATAGTGGCATAAAGGAAGTATACATGTGGAATTACCCTAGTTTAACTACATTTCATGCTAATTAAAGTAGTCTATATAGAAAACTTTCCCACATGACGACCTCTGCTCATGCATGGGTCTAAATTTTTAGGATCAGTATAGACTCATGCATTAATTCCTCCTTAGTGAATCCATTGAGGGCTTGGAGTAAAATTTTAACTGTTGTTTTGTGGAGAAGCGTGGATTTTCAATGTTTTATATTTTTAATTGGGATATCTGTCTTGGATACTGTCCCACATGGCATCCAGGTCTCTAAATTGGAAAGATACGGTTTTGATGGATGAACCATTCAGTGGATGAAGAATTGGGTGGATGGTTGGACTCAAAGAGATGTGGTGAACAGGTCAATGTCCAAGTGGAAACCAGTGATGAGTGGTGATCCACAGGGATCAGTACTGGGACCACCATTTCAGTGACATGGACAGTGGGGTTGCATGCATCTCAGCAAGTTTCCGGATGACACCAAGCTGTGTGGTGTGGTCAACACGGTTGAGGGAAGGGGTGCCATCCAGAGGGACCTTGACAGAGTTGAGAGGTAGGCCCATGCCAACCTCATGAAGTTCAACAAGGCTAAGTGCAAGGTCCTGAACCTGGGCCGGGACAATGCGTGGATTGAGAGCAGCTCTGAAGAGAGAAAGACTTGGAGGAGCTGTTTGATTAAAGCTAAACATGAGCTAACAATGCATGAGCGCAGCGCAGAAAGCTAACTGTATCCTGGGCTGCATGAAAAGAAGTGTGGCCAGCAGGTCAAGGGAGGTGATTCTGTCCCTCTGCTCCACTCTTGTGGAGTACCTGGAGTACTGCATCCAGCTCTGGAGCCCCTTACACAAGAGCGACAGGGTTGGAGCGGGTCCAGAGGACCACCATGAAGATGGTCAAAGGGCTGAAACGTCTCTCCTACAGGATGTGCTGAGAGAGTTGGGGTTGTTCAGCCTGGAGAAGAAAAGACCCTGGGGAGACCTCATTGTGGCCTCCCACTATCTGAAGGTGGCCTACAAGAAGGCTGGAGAGGGATTTTTTATGAGGGCTTGTAGTTATAGGACAAGGGGTAATGTCTTTAAATTAGAAGACGGTAGATTTAGATTGGAAATTAGGAAGAAGTTTTTCATTCAGAGGGTGGTGAGAACTGAAACAGATTGCCCAGGGAGGCTGTAGATGCCCCAACACTGGTTGTGTTCAAGACTAGGTTGGATGGGACTTCGAACAACCTGGCCTAGTGGAAATGTCCCTGCCCATGGCAGGGGTGTTGGACCTAGATGATCTTTGAAGTCCCTTCCAACCCAAACCATTTTATGATTTTATTTGTTCCCATGAAAAATGTTTACCTTTGATGATTATGTTGACATTTTCTCCAAGATGGCTTAGCCGTCTGCATAATTCAGTCAGTCCCCACTGACTTAGTGTTAAGCAGAGGAGCAACACCCCCTGCAGAACTTGCAGAATGGACTTTGCACCTGGGCCTTACCTCTCTGATTTGCAATACTTCTCTCTGACTATTTGTCATCACTGAATGCATGAGTTTACTGCTTCTCTGAAACAAGCTTTTTACTTCCCATATTGTGATGCGCCAGGCTTGGGGTGTAGATGTAGAGTGTCCTTCATTGCAGATAAAGATCTACCTCTGCTACCTGCCTTCTTCAGTCATTTGATCATCTTTTCAGGGAGAGACTGATTTAGCTCTCCTAAGGATGAGGAAGTTCTGTCTAGTGCGGGCAGAGAGAAAAAAAAAAGGTTATGGTCCAAAAAAGTGACAACAGACAGAATGCACAGATCCTAAATATTCATGGTGTGGTTTGACTTTGCCATTCTTGGAATTTCCTGAAACCACAGATGAGCCATTAGCTTTTTAAGAGCTTTTTTATACTCTCTAGGCCTTCAGAAATCTTTTTCCTGATACAGTGAGCATTAGCAAAGGGTTCCCATTTAAACACACAGAAGAGAGATACTCTAGTGCTCTTACTTGCTCTTCTGTGATCACAGAATTGCTTTTTTGTGAGGGCTTTGGTATAGTCATGAGGGTGTAAGAGTGCATTTGTTTATGCTACCTCCTATAGCTTGCGGTTTTATTTATAGCACGTACTGCACCACCAAGAAATATCAATAATTCACAAACTCCCCACCAAACTCTCCAAGACACATAAAAGTGCTAATTCTTTCACATTTGTTAGTCTCATATTTATAGTATGCTTTAACAAGTCTTTCTACCTATGACAAAAAGAGGAGTTGGCCTGGGGTTTTCCTCTTGCATTGTTTTTAAACAGCCTTCACTGTCATTTACTTCTGAAAGAAGCATTTTACTTCTGTAGCTTTGTGGCTTATAGTAGAGGTGTTGCTGTTCCTTTCTCATGTCAGCATAGCTTCACACAAAGCATGTTATAGCCATAGCTCAGAAGTTATAAGTTCATTCACCTTGCAATCCTATTTCCAATTTTTCACCACTAATTTAGATCTGGTTTACTTTCCTCTGCTGCCATCATGCTGCGTATTTTGCTCTGATTTTCCTTTGCCAGAGCAGTCCTTGTGGTTGAGCTGTTCTCAGGTGGCATCTTAATAATGAGAATCAGTCATACTTCACTGCAGCACTCAGTCTCACTAAGGCAGGGGAAGTTTCTCAGATATCAGACTAAAGATGTCAAAAAAATCCTTTTTACAGAGTTACGGGTGCCTTTATTTCACACAAGTTCATAAAGGATGCCAGCATGGTTTATGGCATAAGAAACAAGCAGCAATGTGACAAAACTCAGCCCTGTCCCCCAGGCTGCAATAGTTGCCCTCATTTCCCTATAGTTGCTGCAGTTGATTGTATGGCAGGATGGACTGGTCTTACCATATCTGCCTTCTGGTACACTACCTTAAACTAAGAATTAAGGCTGTGATGCAAGTGAAGGCCTTGACTGTGCATCTGATTTTGTTCAGATGCAACTATTAAACAACTTCATATGTAATTGATTTATACATTTCAGGTAACAATAGTATCTGTGCTATCTTCTAACACACTTTGAGCTTTCTGATGAAACCTGTCACTTTTGAACTGCTGGAAGAATTGAGATATTCCTGTTTCTCTTTCCAAGTTACCACACATTCATACTGATTCAGTGGAGCCTTTTCTAACCAACCCTTTGGGCCATTGATAGGTTTCTACTCAGTGTGTAAAACTGATAATTCATAAGCAAAACTTAAAATTGCTAGTTTGGTGATGTTCATTAAAATGTTTGAGTCTTTTGTGGCTTAGAGCTTACTATGCAGTATTTTTTTCCCCAAATGTTAATGAATGCTGTCCTAGTTTCTTGTTGTAAATTGTTTTGGATTGTAGTAATTTTATTACTATAATATTGCTATAAAATTATTTCTTTGCAGGATGCTGTATATCCCTTTGTGGTTTGATTATTTTTTTTTTTAAGTTTTGCCCTTGGAAACTTATTTTCTTTCCTATTTTTATTACAGTTTTCCCCTGCAGAATTCATTCTCATCTCATATGAGTATGTGGCAAGCTATCCTGAGGTGCCATCACTGACTTTTAGCAACAACGACTTGAATACTATATCAAAACCATGCTTGATTTAATATCAGGTAGAAAAATATAGTAACTCTTATTTTGCAAGCACAAGCAATCCTGTGGAGTGTAATGGAGTTATTCAATACCCAGAAAGATATCTGGTTTTCATGTGGTAGTAGAGTAGTGTCAAGATAGTCAAGCTAAGATTGTGCTGAATTTGTTAAAAATCAGTGATTTTGAGCACTGTTGACTGGTTTGAGATTGTAGAGAGAATGTAGAACAATTACCTGTATTGAAATTGTTATTCATGTTAATCTTAAGCCAGGACGTTATATTGAAAATGCTTTCTCTTGGTTCTTAGTTGTTATTAACTGGCTTCTTCATCTGTTTGTGATAATGGATGTTAGGATATTTTGTCTTCAGGGTAACATTTGCTATGATATGACTAATGCCCCCAGGAGTATTCAGAGTAGAAAGAGATGTTAGTGTGATTCATATTAATTAAATCAAATTTTGTTTGCAGGAGCTGCTGAATGCAAACACGGTAACTACCTCTTTAGTGAGAGGAGCTGTATGTTTCTTCTGACTAAGGGTACATACAGAGTTATGTGGCTACAGTACAGCCATGTGATTACTCAGTGAGCTGCTTTGCATGCCAAAGGTAAAAACAAAAGTGTTTGAAAGAGCTCTCTTCTGTGGAAGTCTGTGAATTAAATCAGAAGAAATTAAATTAGAAAAATAATCCCATAGGTGATAGTTTATTTTTGCCAGGAATCACACCGTAACTCCAATGTTGGTTATCTTGTTGCCTGTAACAGAGCCTGCTTTTCATTTCAGGATTACAGCTGCCAAGTTACCGCACATTGGCAGGGAGTATTGCTGTACAACAGGCACACTGAAAGCAGGTCTGGATTGTTGTTATGGATGATGTTACCACCACCAAACTTATCTTTTCAACCATGATTGGCATCACTTTGGCAGAAGCAGAGACCTGAAATGAAGCATCATTTGTGACAACAAGGAGGTCGTGATCCCTGGTGATTTCTTCCTGTCCAGGCTTGTGGTTCAGACTGGCACAGTGTGAGTATGCATGCTGAGATACTCCAGATGGTCTCTTTGTGGCTTGTAGGCATTTCTTGTTTTGGTTTTGTTGGAAGTGGCATCGCTTAATGTTTGTCTTGTATCTGACAGCAGCAAGATGTGTAGCCGGTAGTCCTACCATTATATCCTACCTGTAACGTAATTGCAGTGCATGTCCTCAAGTATGCTGACCTCTAGTCTTGCAGCACCAGTTGTCCATCTCTGACCTTCAATTATATCTTCTTTTTTTTTTTCTCCAGAGAACAGATCTAAGGAAATGTAAGGGATAAAATAGTGAGAGGGTTGTTTTGCTTCACTTAAGACTTGGAGTTTTGTGGCATGCTATGAAAGGTATGTTTTGTGACCAAGCAAGAACATATACTATACTCATTAGTGTCTTTCTGTGGACATGTACTCAAAATCTTAATGCTCACATTAATGATAAGCAGAGGATGCCTCTGTTTATTACAGTTAATCACCAAAACCAAAATGAAAGAAAAGAAAATCCTAAAATGAGAAACAGAAAATGAGCAGACAGACACAGAACTTCACATCAAGATCAATATTTACATGGACAGAAAGCAAAGCTGGTGACAGGAATACAGTCAGGAAGGCAGGGGGTGAAATACTTTCTTTGCAATAACACTGCAGAAGAGCATCTGTTGTTACAGAGGACAAGATACAGCTACAGCTATTAAACAGGTTCCTACCCCAGCTTTGCCTGGGAGATTACAGACTGACAAACTTACTTTTGCCAGTAGCCAAATAAGTGCAGCTCCTTATCTTCAAGCCCCTTTGTCCTAAGGCCCATCCGTGAAGACGCCCTCAGGTTCAAGTGCACTGCACCACCATTGACTGAGTGGTCTGTTTGTCCCATGCTCAAGAGTTTCCTCCAGAGCAGCTCCCCTCTCAGCAAAGAAGTCCTGCCACATCCTTCACCCAGCACTTCTTCCCATGGGATTCAGTCGACAGAGGGATATGATTCCAATTTTTGTGATAAGTAAGCTACAGTCATCCGAAGTCCTGCACTGTGCAACAACACCTTGACTACCTCACAAGATGACTGTGATGACTTTTTAGTGACACTCAGGTGGTAGTTCATGATGATATTTCTTAAAATACCAACAATTATGTTGTTAGGTTCATGTCCCTAAGCAGTCATAAAGTAAGTTATTAGAATTATCTGAGTATGGTTGTTATAATAAGACAGCTGTTCTTTACAGATAAAATTGAAGTTCTAGTGTATCACCCAGGATGCTTGAGATGACAAAACAGTCGCTGTTGCCATGCTTACTCAAAGAACATTTTTGAATATCTCATCTTTAGCACCCCTTTGATGTTCAAGAAATGTAAAGTTCATTTAAATGTAAGCAAGAGTAGTAAATAGTTCTTTTCTTGTATTCTTCACAAGTATTTTAAATGTTAAATTGTCATCATACTTCAGATTGTATTGATACTTATTTTCTCTCTTATTCTTATTTATGCAAAACCACTCCAGGTCTGATTAGGTGGCATGTTCAACTACTATCCATACCAAAGGCAATTCCCTTTTCTGTGCATCTTTACCATCAGAGATTTAACTTACTACTCCCTGCCCCACATGCTTTTCTTTTTCATTTTTGAATGCCATGCTTATACACCAGCTTGCAAGGTAATGGATTGCCAGTTGCCCATGCCAGTCTGCTGTTCTTGACATCTTTTGCTGACCTGCTCTGGAAACACACTTGATACTCTCTTTTTCCTGACTATAGGATTGTGCTGTGTTGGCAAATATAGAGGAAGATATTGATGGACCCTATGGAGGATTAAGTGTTGAAATTGAGGTTGTATCCGTACTGCTGATTTTGTTGTCCTATTGAGACGTATGAACTGTCAGTACTGTTGGTGATAGTGCTGGAGCTTCTAGACTGGAATGAAAACCAAAAAATCCTCACATACTTAAGTCTGTTCCCTTGGGTTCAGAGCAATGCTGTAGCTCTATGCATTTCCCAGGGCTGTATGTGGTCATAGTTTTAAATTCTTTGAGGTATTTCAGATACTGGACACAGGATTTATGTAGACCTATATAGCTCATATGTCCATTAGCAGTAGGAATTGTTGCTATGCAGCACTTCCGTGATGTTTTGACCAAATGTCCTCTGAAATGTGCTATCAGGAGACTTTAAGGATGCTATTCTAAAGGCACATCTATTCTAGAAGAGTTGAATGTGCCAAGACACATTCTCTGCCACTGAAACTGTCTGGGGCTCCATAACCACATGCTAATAAATTCACTGTCCCTCAAAACAGGGTTTTGCCTAAATTGCAAGATGAATGGTTTGAGACCAGATGTGAGGAAGCAACAAATGCCAGTTGCTGTGTAGTGACTGGATGGCTTGCTGGGAGCTGAGAGAAGTAACATGGCTGGCAGAGGCAATGGTCCATGTCTCTGACACTTTTCCGCTCTTGTTGGTAATTGTAGGGCAAGTTTCCAACTTATTGGAGGGAATTTTTTCCATATTTTCCCACCAGGCCTGGTGGATGCTGTGGCTTAGGTGATGCCTTGTCAGCTGCAGAAATAGGCCTTCTTTAACTTTCTATTCAGAAAGCCAAATCAGTATGGGGAATGGAGACATCAACACTGTGGCACACAACATAGACGTAAGAATACAAATCCAGTTTGTCCCAGAACTGTTTGATTGACTTACATGGATGTAGCATGATAAATTCTGTCTCATTTTTCACCCAGGGATACTCTCTGTTTGGATTGCTATATTTCACAGAGAGGGTTGCCAGCTCCCTTCAGCAGTCAAACCTTTTATAGTCAACATACAAAATTAACATGTGCACAGGTTTAACCTGAGTCTCCATCTCTCTATCCTAATCCACAAAATTTTATTCTGAGATTATACCTTTGATGTGATGAACAGTCTGGATCTCGGTAGATTTTCTAGTATTAGTAGTGGTGATTTCCACTGAAAGCATCATCAAGCAAATGAATCTTCCTCTGTGTTTGCACAGATCATCTTTCATCAAGGCATTTTTCCTGGAAGTTGATACACGTGACAAAATCACATATGGTACAGAAATATTTACACCAATACTCCTGATTCTTCCTGGAGGTATATAGAATATGGCTGTGGCTAAATCCTCTGTGGCTGAAAGTATTCCCCTTGCTGTTTTCATTATTCAGATATTGTTGGAGGCAACTTCACTGATAGCTTTCAAATGTGAGAATTCAATTTAAAAAGATTCATGAGGTGTTTCCCATAATGTAAGATTTTGACCAATTATTTCAAGGATGAAAAAATTATGTTATTTATATGTAATGACTAGCATTTGGCGCTAGTGCAGAAATAATGTATAGAGTACATATTAAATTCAGGTTCAGTAAATACTTATCACTAGGGACACCCTTCACAAAATGAAACAGTATGACGAGACAAATCAAATATGAGCTTGCAGTAAGATTTTCGATAACACATATCCAAGTATCCTCTTATAAAGTGGATAAATATGCCTCTTTTTCAATCTCTTCAGATACAAACTTGTCAAACAGACTATGCCAATTAAAGATAAAATATCTTTAAAGCTTCTAGGATGGAGCTCTATCTTCTGAACATTTATTGACTGGACAAATTGCCTGTCCCTCTAGAATAAGTAAATTTTCTATTACACTTCATCTGTGTTCATATTACAGAACATATTAGGAAAAAAGCCCCACCCCAAACCAACAATTTGCTTAGAATCATCTACTGGCTTAGCAAAAATAGGTGTTTTGATCAAATATTTTTTAATGACTAACAACCAACCATCAGTTACTCCTTCTGCTGTACTTTGTTTATATTAGGAACAAACCCAGGATTAGAAATCAGAGCAGGCCACTCTCTCTCAATCAAAACCACTGTTTTGTGAATATTTTAAAGAAAGCTTCATGCCTTTGAAAGTATTTATGAATGATTTCAGGGCATCTAGCGCTTTGCCTGCAAGAATTTCTGTAATCAACATTCTCCTGCTATGTCCACTGGCTGTGTAGGGGAATATGAGTGCCAGTTTGGGGAAGCCTATTCCATAAGAACAAAAAAAGTGTAGCTCCAGCATGACAGCAAGGAAAATCCTGTGTAAATTTACAATATATAACCTGTATGTAGTGTTGTCCCAAAAATGGATTTGTTACTGTAGTGGGTCTGTCTGAGCTGATTTTCCCCATACAGCCTTCATGTTGCAGTACTGGGACCCAGAGGCTGTTGATAACACACACCATGTTATGACTATCAGTGCTCACACAGCACCAAAGGTACAGGGGGGCAAGATCTGGGAGGATACAACCCGNGCCAAGATAAACCCACCACAATTACCCATTGTGCAAAGTCCAATCCAGACACAGAGACGAGATACCAAGTTTATTACAATCTTGCAGAGGATCGGGTGCTAGCAGGCTAATGCCAAGAACCTAGCACACTGTAGTAACAAGACAGAGAATATTTCCACACTAGAGATCAAGATGAAGTGACATTGTATCTATTATCCTTGATTGGTCCAGGGAGTAAAATCGATAAGGGGTGTTTTGGCCTGCGGTTTGATTTAAAGATTTATTGTGAAAGGCTGCCCAGGGAGGTTATGGAGTTTCCTTCTCTGGAGACATTTAAAGCCCATGTGGACATGTTCCTGTGCGACTTGATCTAGGGGATCCTGCTCCAGCGGAGACTGGACTAGATGATCTCTCAAGGTCCCTTCCAATCCCTAACATTCTGTGATTCTGTGAAAAGGTACTTTGGCTTATCACTCTGGTTTGTCTCTGCTGGCTTGGGGTGTTCCTGTTGTTAATGATGTGTCCTGTCCTGGAGCCAATCAGTCCAGCAATTGTCACCCTAAGCACAGTCATTCTGGGACCCCTTTAACAGTAGGAGTCTTTTCTCCACTGATCTGAAGGGTGCCCCCTGCTATTCAAAATTAATACAGCAACATCAGATGTTACATTACAGTGGTAATGAAATAATAACTCTGTTAATTGTACTCAGAAATTAATGAGCTAAAAGAGACAGTTTTATAGAACCGCAGTCTTGTTTTAAGTTACTCATTTTGCTGCAATGCCAATTTGAAATATAGTTTTTCACTCGATTGAGATTAATGCAGGTAGACACCACCTAGCAGCCCAAACCACGGGAGGTTTCAGTCAGTTTGACAAATCCTGTGTGAGGTTTGCAAGAAAACAGGTGGGGTCAATTTGTGTCTTGCAGGTGAGTCTCTGGTGATGCTCTTTCCTATCCATGCTACTTCTTTGTCCAGAAGAGTTTATTAGTTACTGTTATTGTTACCTAGCTGGAAGGATAAGGCTGTTCTCCTTTACACTGTAATCGCAGGAAAGTTAAGTTTTGGCTACAGCCTATAAATTTCATAACACTGAATCCTACTTAATGTTGTGGTCTTGGGTCCTGCACTAACATTACAGAATCTATCCCATCAGATGACTTTATAATCTCCATTCTACCCTTTGGAGATTCACAACTCGTACATCCTATCAGGCAGACAAATAAATATCTTACATAAACAGTGGATATTTGAGTTCCTTGACTGAAATATGAATTTTTAATAGAAAATATTTATAATAGCAATTGTCTGAAAGTTGAAAACAGGGATAGCTGGGAGGTTTCTGCCTCCCACTGGCTTAGACTAGTTCACCCTGTCTCTTTTTCTGTACATTTTAAGAGGCAGTACAAAACTCCCCAGAAAACACTCTATCCCCGAATTGTAGCCAGTATATATAATTTATCTCTGTTATTCCATTATATAATTTAGATTTCCATTTTTCTGCCTTTATAACTTTCAGGCTATACATGGCTTACATTTTTCATATTTCCAATCAAAAAATATGCTATTTGGAGACAGAAAATAAATGTCAAACTATGTTTATTAATAAATTAACTTCAGTATTTATGAAAGTGGGTGAGTCTATGAAAGTGTTGTCCCAGTTATAGCAGAGAGAATCCCCCCATCTCCTGTTTCAGAGACCTGATGTTATTCTGCATTTTCTGTCCTGTAGCTAGCTGATCTATGATGGTTTTCTGCAGATCAAAGAACAAGCTGCCTTTCTGTAAGCAAGATGGCCATTTTAAAATCAGTCCCTGTGGATTGCTTTGAGGTCCTTCGGAAATGGAAGCTAGGCTTGCCACGCGGTGAAACTTGTCCAAAATTATCACTCAGACAAAATGAGACCTGAGCTGCTTTGTCAGTTTTAACATTTCAGATGATTCTGGTATGTACTGGGGAAAACAAGGAGAACACAAATAGCTCTTATGGGGACAGCTCACCCAAAGCTCTGAACTACATCTATCCTGTTCCAATTGATTCAGGTATGCAACAGAAAGAAATGAGAAGCACAAAGGAACTCCTAACAAGTTGACATCCTTGTAACATATTAGTGATCCCAGAAAAGGCCATTAATTGGCTTAACACACAGAGAAAGCTAGAGCCGCCTAGGCTTATCTGAAAATGAGGTAATTGGTGACTTCCTGGCCATCTCAGTTAGGCAGCAAAAGTAGTGAAAACAAGTGTCACTGAAGGAAGGAACCACATCTCCAGATATACAGCATCTTACAGAACTGCTAAACTTGAGCTGGAACTGCTACATATACCAGCTGGGCCACGACACAGCCCTTACCCCCTGGAGTAAGTGTATTTGTCATGTCCAAAGCAGTCTTGACTTGGGGAATATAATTTAATTTATTGCCAATTCGCACAAACTTTTGATTACTGATTCAGCTGGAAAAAAAAGAAGCAAACAAACAAACATTTAAGGAAACACCTTTACTCCTTATTTCCCCAGCTCAACTTCAGTCAAATACCACTCCCACCCCTTCCTGGTCCCAATTGCCCTTGTTCTTGCAATGCATTACACTCAGTCTCTGCCGATCAGTTCAGGAATATGATGTGCAGTGCAGGAGGCTGAAGTTGGAATATAATAGTTTCTCTCTGTCAGTCCATGTGTTTTACTCACTTTTCTCTGCTTTGAGATGGGTGACCCACATGCTGCAGTCCCTTTAAGGGTGTTCCTGCTCTGGTATGGGTTCTCCCCAAGCCACAGTCCCTCAGATGTGACCCTGCTCTGTCAGTGCAGAAGTGTCAGTGCAGTACAGCAAATTGCAGTTTGTGCTACCTAGCATGTACTATTTGGATGTGTTTTCTGCTTTCTGGAAAAATACAAGAATATTACAGTAAAAGAACGTGCTAAAAATAGACTACAAGAATATGCTGAAATAAATCTGCCTTAGCTGCCTTGTGATTTTTCTGGAGCTCAGAATTTGGGTCAAATATGCACTTGATTCTGCCTTCTAGAATAGTCAAAGTTTTAGTAAAAGGTTTTTTCCTCTGTGGTTGAGACAGGGAAATGCAGTTTTCTTACAGGACATCCTTGAGGCAAAATAAGCTGAAATCTTTTATAAGAAGAAAAAAAATCTGTTACTGCAGTGATGTTAAATTAACGTCACTTCTCCATTTTATTGGGTAGCTGTAGGTCCTTGTCTCTACCACTGGATAAATGCTTTCTCATCTTCTGAGGCCAAGGCAGTGGATGGTATTTTTCTCTAAGAGTGAAACACTAATACTCATGTCCATGACATCCACAGCAAATGTATAGATTTTAAAATGCTCTTTTTTCTTTATTTTTTGTTCCCCAGCCTGGAAATGCTATCCCAAAAGGATAACATTTCTGAAAGTGTCTTATGTCTGATTTTTATTTAGACAACTGCAGACGCATATAGACATATAGTTTCAAAAACATCAAGATTTATTTCTGCTTTGTCATGTGACTATGTCTTTAGAAATACTACAAAACAAAATATTAATGAAAATCTGTGTCTACAGTGTTACATTAATTTCAGCATTTTCAAGAGTGAGTGGGACTTCAGCCCTGAAGATCTAGATCTAAAGGTCTAAATTATTTTGAAATTACATTTAGGCTTCTAAATCATTTGAATCCTTTTGCAAATTTTATGAAACATCTTCAAAATAAAATAGAAGAGCAGATACTAAATACTTGTAAGTTGCACAGAAAAATCCAACAAAATGCAAATAGCAAGAAGAAAATGCACTTTTTTTTCCCCAGGCTTGCACTGTGATTTGGTTTTTGTTCCAGAGAAAGATGACACTGACAAATGTATCAATGAGCTGTTGCTCAAAGACCGTTCAGCAGTGTTTTCTTGGCAGTATGTCAAGAGCAGGAGCTACCTTCTTGTTGCTGGTTCTGGCAAAGAAATCAGAGCTTTTCCAGTCCGCAAATGGTAGAACATCAAAAGGTTACAATGCTGTGTTCCCAAACATGATGAACTGTTTCTTTCATGAATGAAACATAATATGAATATACAGAATCCACATTTCTAATTTTACTGTGTAATGATTTATTAGAGGTGCTAGTCGGTCCACAGTCCTGCACCTCAATTTCTCCAGCAGCAGGATGGAGACAGTAAGAGCCACCCCACTGGGCTGCTGTGTGGCTGAATAGATCAGCATTTCTGAAAGGATTGAAACTGTCATATAGAACTTGTTATATAAGTGTGAAGTAATAAAATGCAAACTAAAGAAATACGAACAGACCTGTCACTGTCCATTTTCTATTGTGTGCCCCTTGGAACAAACGAACTGTGAGTGTGTTCTTGTCACAGTTTAAGCCCACCCAGCCAGCAACAAAGCGTCACGTTCACCCACTCCAACCGCCCTCTGTTGGGATGTGGAGGAGAAAATACAACAAAAGGCTCGAGGATCCGAAGGACAGGCCTCACTCACCAATTATGGCCACGGGCAAAAAGCATACTCAACTTGGAGGTGCATGGATGGATAAATCTGGTAAGAGATGAATCCCCTTGCATTCTAGCAGGTCCTCAGAGAGTAGAAGGCTAGGGGTGGCTGGACTTATCTCTTAATAGATATGCCATTATTGCTGTGACTATATCCCAACACCAGATGCACGAACAACTGGTCTGCTGTAGACCTGGTTGCATTCAAAAGAAAGCAGTCAGGTGCATGAATAGCACAGTTTATTGATATGAAACATACAGATTGTTTAAGATGTTGTTCTTATTCTCCTCCCACACCTTGCTCCATTGGGCTGCTATCTCCATCTGCACTCCACAAACTGCCAATACTACAGTCTTGCTTTTCTGCCATTCTCCCAACTCAATTCAGTCCTAGTCAGAAGAGTTCTGCTTTTCCAGACTCTAATTTTCACCTTCAATTGCAAAGGATAGAGGAAGAGGGACCTCTGAAATACAGCTGTAGGTAGTGGGTTCCTTTCCTCCAGGGTTTCCTATGACCTGATGCTTTCTTGGCATTCTTTGCACTTCATAGATTAAGAGGCACTTTAGTGGCTGTATACTGCAGTACTTTTTCTGAGTGCTCCAGATTCCTTTTTCACTTCTAGTTTTATTCTTTGTCCTATTTCATCTAGGGTAGGGTTAATTTTCAACTGGAGTTGGGGAGGAGCCACAGCTGGGCTATTCATACTGTCCAGGTACCCCAGCGGCAGACAGTCCAAGTCTAGGCTTTGTCCTGATCTATACCCTTGATGTCTGTATGCTTTATATCTCTTGTTTTGTTATCACCTTTGTCGTTCTGACTGTTGCTTTTGCATTGCTGTATTAAATTCTCCTTATCTCAGTTGCCACCCTCTTGCAGACCCCCTGTGCTCCTAAACAGCTCCATCAGTCCTTTGGGAACAGCATCCATAGTGCTGAGCACTGGCAGAAGAGATCACATCTGGGAGAGCAAAGACAGATTTCCAGCAGGAAGGAAACAGGCTACAGATTTGGTGGCAGTTGTGAGGCTTGCCATGTACACAATTTATGCACTGGGAACGGTGAATGGAGATGCTTTTGCCCTAGTATACAGCAATAAGTTACATCCTCTGCAAACACTAGGGATTTACATTCATTGACAAAGGCATGCTGCTACATGGAAGACTATTCCAAAGGGGTCAAATAGCAAGCTAGCAAAGATGAGGAGGAAAGCTGACTGAACAGATTGTATGACTTCGCTCAATGATGGCAAGGTACACCAAGGGCTAGGAGAATGTCCTGTTAAAGGTAATAGGGACTGCTACCTCCTGAAAGCTCTCTAGGTTCCTGAGTGGTGGGTAGACACTGTGGTTGACTGTTCAGATGATCAGAGAAGATTGTGGCAAAAAGCCAAAACAGGGTCTTGACCTCTGACAAAGGCTCCTCTAAGATGTGGGGGGGGAAAAAAGCAGATAGGAGATGAATGAGACCAGTTTTTCCTTCATCTAATAATCCAGTACATTCAACCTTAATGCAGCTCTACTAATGCCCTCACTTCAAAATGAGGATCTTTATGTTCTCCTGCTGCTTCTATGTATCACTATTTATAGCATTTATTAACAATCTTTGAATTCCCAAAGAACAATACAACAACCAGATGACGTTGGCCAGAGTGCAAAATCAGGGAGAATCAGAACCTTACTCTACAGAAAAGTGAAGCAAGAACCAGCTTTTTCAGGAGAATATTAACTAATTCCTCTAATTTATATATATGCAGGCATGAGCTGTGGTTTGGACACCTGCAAGTTTCTAGGAACACAAATACCATGGGACTTGCAACATCCTTCTAAAGATGGGGCAGCTGCCCTAAGTGGTCAGCTGTGCTCTGCCTGGATCAGTCCTGCAAGTGCCCTGCCAGCAGTGACCTCTCTAGTCTCCCTCCTTGGCTCATCCTGGGGGAGTGTTTATCTGAGCTTGAGTGACATGAATGAAGTGGAGTTTCTCCCTCTGGTTATCTTATTTCTGTTTTAATCAATGTTTCTTTTATCTTGGATATGACTGTTTCATGGACATGAAAACATCAGTCTTTAGCATAATTTGAGACTTTTTATGATAGCTCAGATAACCTTCATGGCGGTATTGTCAGGCCCTAACGCCCCAGGCCATCTCTCTCCTTGGGTAGCGTCTGCTCCAGGAGAATGTTTTCTTCCAAAGCAAGCATCAGAATGACTGGAGAGAGGATCCCAGGTGCAATGATAATGACCAAGGCATTAATATTAATTAATATGAATTACTTAACCTCTCATAACCAGTTGAGCCCCTAGTTTCCCCCAGGCCTTGCTCCAAACCCATTTCCATAACTCACAGAATAAAGGGGACAGCCTTTGAGCACAGGCTGACAGCTCACATACAGACCAGGCAAATCACATTCAGCAAATGCACCCACTTGCTCTATCTCCCAGTGATGGCACTGACACAAACATGCAAAGCAGCATGACAGGTACAAACACCACTGATAAACCATTTTCCTAGGGAAAGGGTGAGAGGGAGAGTTAGAAGAGGCCTGCTTAGGCATAATCCATAGTGGTTTTCTACTTGAGCCAGTGGACAGCAAAACATGCAGTTTGAAGCTGGAATTCAAATTATTTCAGCTGATAGTGTAAGCTTTTAGCTGTTCTGTGCCCATCTGTCTGGAGTTAGAGCACTCTTCTGCCATACAGGGGGAGTTTGTTTTAGTCATGATGTTGGATATGAGCACAGAAACTGCTGCTATGGGCAGGCTTTGAGTTTACATGGTGCAGGATGAATTATTGCTCCTCCCTCAGCACTAGTAACAGAAACTCACACTGTGGCTCCACCCTGTCTGCACTGGGGAAGAGAAGATCCTATTAGGTCTGGAATGTTTTATTCCTATGAGTTTTAGCATGTAATTCTTCACTTCAGCACTCCAAACAACTCCCTCAGTAAGTGCGTGACAGGGTGAGAGCTGACAGTCACTCCTCCCCTCCGCAGCATTGACACGGCCTTTTTCTGACACTTTGGCCAGCAGCACCTTTGTCACTGCAGGTGACAAGGAGAAAGGAGGAGACAGAAGCAGCACATCTCTCACCACTTCTCCAGATGACAGCATGGATCCCTATCCTATCCTCCTCATGTGCTGCTAGCACCAGACAGTTATGGTGCTGAGCAAATGGTGTCTGCTGGTCTCACCAGCTCCCAGCAGGTCCCTTTCCCTGTCAGTATACAAATATCCACAAGGAAAGCAGCCTAGATCTTCTGCTACTGCAGGCTTACTTTTCAAGGAGTCCCAGATTTCCTTATTTCTGCTTTTCCTATCTTTAGAGGGCCCTGAGGTATGGAGGGACCTCCTCAGGCCCCACACTTGGCCCACAGCTGGGAGTCCCACCTCAGCCTGAGTTGTCATGACACAGAGAGGGCTACGGGCTCTCTGAGGGACATAGCTGTCAGGGCACCATGGGACCCATCCTACTGCACCCAAGCTGAGCAGGCCCAGGGATAGTGGCCAGGCCTAGGCACAAGCCCCAACTATAAGGATCATCAAGGCAATGAGGCAGGTCAAGATGGGAATCCCATCTGCAGGTGAGGAGGAGGCCCAGTGATAGCATGGCTGTGAGGATGGTCTGAGGCTGGGCACTGTGGGCCTGGCTCAGTGTGGCTCATGGCTAGGCGTGGCAGAGCAGGAAACCAGCCCCGCTGTAGCATCACCAGGACAGGGGCTGACAGCCCAGGGCGGGCTGAGATGGGGTCCTGGGCAGGGTGATGGGTGGCCCTAGGGGCCTGGCAGGGACAGTCAACGCTGGTAATGCCCTTGGGGCTCCACCAGCTGGTTAGAACAGTCCAGTGCCTTAATATGGCAAAGAATGACTCAGTGCATTCATCACACTTCTTAAGATATTCTCATGTCATCCAGGTCTACTTAAAAGTTCACACTGGTGTCATGGCAAGACACAGCCAGCTCTGCGTGTGACGACATAACCAAACAAAGGAGAGAAGTCACCTGTCCTGGGTAGACAGGGCAGAGTAAGTCTGGGGTCCTGGGAAAAAGTAGTAGCAAGAAGTTCTGGCAAAATTGTCCCTTTATTTACAAGCCCACATCAGAAAGAAATGCTAGACATCAATTCTGGACCAAGCCTGTGGTTTTCAAATGTGTCTTTATTGATTGGTTGATTTAGCTCAAGTAGTATGAACTTTATTTTACAAGAACCTGTAGCTAACCAACACAAAAAAGAATTGCCATCATTATCTTGTACAATACCGGACTAGCGCAAAAACAGAAGTAAATGTCACAATCCAGTTAAAAGAACCCTAAAATAACTAAATTAAACCGTAAACTCTACATGTAACAAATAGCTGAGATTAGTCCCACACGTATGTCACTTATGAACTCAGCAGTGGGAGGGGAGAGGAGGTCTGAACACAAACCCAAGCAACCCAGATGCCAACTCTTTCTCCCCTGAGCATGCCTAAGCACAGGCTCATTTGAGACAACACACAACCGCATGCTTGGCAGCATGCATGTGAGCAAGTGGGACAGCGGCAGAGAGATGCACACTATCACGCCTCTTGTCTTTTACCGTAGAAAGTCTTCTGGGTCTGTTCTCTGCTTCAGAACATTCAGAGCTTCCTAAAACGAGAGTCTGATGTGGATTTGCACCCAAAGGATGTGAGAAGAGCCTGGTAATTGGAGGAGAGTGGGCCAAAAAGAGAGGACTGAGCACTGCAGACAGAAACTGAAGTTATCCAAGTTGGCAGTAGGTACAGCTCATCCAAACACATTTATTCCAGATGAACACATGATAGAATAGCAAACCTGAAGTTCAGGGTGAAAAACTGGGGATACTAACCCACTCACTTCATCCTTTGTTCCCCCATTTTCTGTCTATGCATTATGACTAATCTGTCTACATCCTTTGCGGTCCCTCCCTTCTCTCCCATTCTTCTGCTACTTCCAATACCAAACAGGCACCTCCTGCCCCACTACACTGTGTTCCCTGACCTTCACACAGTTCTGACAGTGACTCCCATTTCAGTCTCTCAGCCTACTATTCTGCCTTGTATACCTCTGTGGAACAACTGTCAGAAAAGGCTGAAACCTGATTTCCTGTCTTCCATAATGAGAGGAGCACTCATCTTGATTTCTCACTCCTGAAGAATGCTGAGAACTGGAATCTGTCTTCATGTAATTAGAGCAAACTCCTTCAACTTATTTTGCAATCTGCCCGTTTTCTTTATCCTTCTTGTCTTTTCCTCCCTCTTGGTCCTTCTCTTAAATGTAGGAATGTTTACAGCAATTCAGGTCCAGTTCTCTGATTTTTAGATAAAACCCCAGAATTTTCCTGAAAATCAGGTCACTCCCCAAACCCCATCCTTTCATCAGAGTTATGGCAGTTATGGGAAAATTTGCTGTTTGTGCCACTGGGAAGAAACTGCTTTGGCATGACAGCATAAGGCTTGCACAGGACAGCATCTATCTGGCAGCTTTCTAAGAACACCACTGGCTTAAAATAAAATTGTATATAAAAAAAAATCTACAGAGAATCTATTCCCCTTCAAGTCTAAAAGCACCTCTCTTGTGATGAGGAGTGTCACTGTTGTCCAACCACAAAAAGCCAGCAAAACACACATGGGAGCAGCTGATGTCTTCCATTTATGCATGTGAAAAGATGAGACATGAAAGGGAAGGCTAAATCCACAGGGCTTCTGCCATCTTCAAATCTGCAGAAGACTGGTACAATGACATCACTGATAGATAATTTTCTGTGTCTACCAATAACAAGACCATTAATAGTTAATGCACAGCAAGGGACATCAAAGTTAGGTTACAAGAAAAGCTCTCTTACTTGTAGGCTAGCTAGGAACTGAACAGACAAACTCAGCAAACTCCAGCATCTACCTCAGTGAAGTTCACCAAGAACAAGTTTGATGAGCAGTCACAGTAGACATGTTTGGTATACTCAGTCCTGTCTCGGAGCTGGAGTGGGCTAGTTATTCTCTTGAGGTCCTTTCTAGCCCTGTGCTTATGAGTTTGTCAGCTGACTGCACTGAAAAGAATGAAAGGGATCATCTCTAATTCTTCTGTCCAGCACTTGCAATTAAAGCAGAAAGGAAAAAAACAACCCCTTCCTTCTTTTTTCCAACCTTCATGTCACTCAACTGAGGAGTTCCCAGCCATCAGAGTTAGCCCTTCTAATACTGATGGAAGTGACAGGAAACACAATATGCTTCACAGACAGCAGCTGGAGTGAGGACTGTCAGCATAGGACAGCCTTGCATGGCAGCCAGAGTGAAGTATTTCACAGCTCACTGAATGCACACAGGAGTGCAGCCCGTGCCTTGGGCAAGGTGTGACAAGGTCAGTGTACAATACATGGCATGCCTTCTTCGTACAATGAAAGGATTACACAAAAATGCCCAAGTCACTCTCCTGGAACTCCACCACACTGGCTTGTCTAGCAGCCTCCAGTACTGGCTAACTACTTCTAGAGAAGTACTATTAACAGTGGAGTCTCCCCCTCCCTCAGTGCAGAACCTCTTGTTAGCCTTTCATTTCACCCTTTCAAACACTGTCCCCCTACTCTCCCTCCCCTCAATTTAAAAAATAATGGTTATAATTAATGCATGGAAGGTGATGGCATTGTGCATGTAGTTCACTTCCAGTTCTCTTCCCCTCTTCTCAGGCATCCTCCTTCCTCCTCTCCAATACTCCCCCCACCAAATCCATTCCAACAGTCCATCTTGCTGCATGCCTGAGGGGCTGGTGCTCACTTGCCATAGACGCTCTCATCGCTGTAGGCCACATAGAGAAAATAGTCCTCCTCGTGGTTATCCTGCAAGGGGAGAAGGGAAGAAAGTAACAAACTAAAGACCCGTACCTCACTACACCTGAAAAAGCCAACCAAGAGATCACTGTAACCACAAGAGGGCATACCCTCTCTCTCACTGGTTCTCTCCCTTTACATTGAAGGCTTCATTTGCTCCTCCCTCATACCAAAGAGAGTGCACAGCAACTCTCCCTCTCGGGCCACAGCTCTACTTCTAAATTCAGGCATGTCACATTTCCAGATACAATGAATTTATTTGAAGAACCATAGCCAGAGTGCATTGCAAGCATGCAACAGAAACAGCTCTGAATGCTGCAGGCTGTGCAGCAGAATCTCAGCACTGGTATGGCCTTAAGATTGAGAGAAGAGATTTGGAAGGCTTTAACAAGTCAAAAATCACCTCTAGATAACTTCTGTATTTGCTTAATATGTTTATATTTGTCGTTTTTCAGAACACTTTAATAAGTGCCCATATTTCTAGTCCTGTTTCACATATGGGCAGTAAAGCTGAAATGTTAAGTGATAACACTGACATAAAAAGTCTGCAGAGTGCCAGGAACAGAGTCCTGATCTCAGCTCTGGACAGTCAGATGTACCTTCCTCCAACATATACAGATTTTGAAAACTCCATGTGTGTGTTAATCTTATACTATCTTCATCAGTTCACATACAAATTATCCAGTTATTGTCAAAAAGTGACACGTCAAACAAGGATCAGAGCACCATACCGGGGCTTCCCTATTAAAACACACTAACACAAAAGGAGAAAACGAGGATAAATCAATCCAGGCTGCAAGCCAGTCATGATATAATGGGTATATAACTGAAGAACGTTCTTCTGATAGGCATAGAATATATGGTTAAGGTCAATCAAATAACACTGCTTAGTAGAAATCCTGGGCAGCAATGTTCAGTGTCCTACAAGGGTCTCACATATACAGTACAAGCAATGAAAAAGTAATTCTGAACAAAGAATAAGTATTCCTTGACAACATATTTATAGAGAGTTGATTGCCAAGTAATATGGTGTTCTTTTACTGGTTATCTCTTTTCTATAAACAGGAAAGCTAGAGTGTGCGTTCTGCTCTCTCCCCACCCCAGAAACAATCTTTCCTCTGAAATGTAAATAATAAAGTAGCTTATTTCAATACTTTGTTCAAGTAGTAGGACCAGCATATCACTGCTGGGGGAACTATTCACCACCTTATATGACTAACAAACAATCAGTTCAAATGATCAGGCTTCCCAGGCTCCTCTTTATAACGAAACTTCCCTAAGCAGCTGATGGGATACAGCCCAGGCCAAGAGAGTCTGTGTCCAGGCAAATGTGACCAAGCTGCCTCCACTGCCAGCTGAGTAGTGCTCAGTTGTTCTTCAGTGAGGATATGCATTCTTCTGGACACTCCAAGAAAAGAAAAGATGGACCAGGCTTACCTCATACAGCTGGCCCATGGTAGCACTGGTGGGAGGGATGGTATTATTGACAAAGAAGAATAGGGCATCTTCTGGCCTCAGGTGGATCCGCTTTCGGATTAAGAAGTAGAATTGGCCAACTGAAGAGGAACAGAAAAGAATGCCTTAGATGCAAAAGAACATTTTGGTTTGAGGGTGTTCTCATTTTTTTTTTACCCTAACCATGGTTGTTTTTTTTTTTGTTGGTTGAAGTCATATGTTGTACATAAAAAGTAGTGAAAAATTAACAATGCAGGAAAGAAAGCAGTAACTTCATGACTGTAAGCATATAAACAGCCAATCCACATGGAGCTCAGACCATGTACTCTCTAAAGTATTTCACAATCCATCATATACTGCAAGAAAAAGCAGCATAGTTCCTTTAACTCATTCACATTCCTAAATGAAAACATACATAATCATGCACAAAATGGCCATGACTGTTCTGAAAAGGAACTTTGTAGCCACGACTCCAACCACAGAGGTGGAAAATGATGGAATTATTTCAAGAACTTGTCTCTTTCTGCAACAGGAATACAGCCTGTGACAACTCTGCAGTTAGGTCACCATTGACTGATGATTATGTTACTGCCCATGATACACAAGTCAATCATTTTCATCTTGGCTAGAAGTCAGCTGTGACACATGCATGTTAGCTAAGCCTGGGATACCTCAGACGATCTCAGAGAATTCTGCATGTTATAATCCAGGCTGTAGGTACATAACTATAATGATGACAGCCACGTAAAGTGGGGTAATGATGAAATGTTGAGCCTGGATATTTTTGTGGTGCTCATCCAATGGTATAAAGCACTTCTAAGACCTTCTCACCGAAAAACAGGAAGAAAGGAGGTAGACTTTGTTACCTGTGAGGTCAGAAGGCACAAGATACTTCCTTTTGTCTAGGTCAGGTACTCTGGCTTTTGGTGCTTTTTCCACAATTACCTGGAAAGAGAGAGAGTGAGAGAAAGCAAAAAACAACCCATGAGAATCAAACCAAAATGGACCACAAAGCATCTGTATAAAAAGACACTACACCAATAGAGATGGTGCTACCAGCCTTTTAGAAATGTATTTAATCTGTAAGAAATACAGAACATTAAAGCACAGATAGGTGAAAAGATCTAAAATCACTGGCAATAGCTCTGCTGGGAGCCTAGAACTGCAGCAGTATGTACAGTGAGTAAAAAAATGGAGACTGGAACAACAGGCATAAAAATAAACCATACATGGCCGAGAAAAAAAATCAGGTCACCCTGATGGTCCCAATGTAGGTTAATTGGAGCTGCAAGGAGCCTAATAGATGAACACAAGAAGTATCACAAGCTTAACTGTTTTCAGGTTACATTTCCAAACTGCCTGGCACAAAATCAGCTCTACTCCCAGTAGTCGCACATCCTAATTTCTACATTCACCAATACCAAGTGCTCTAGAATGAAGCAAAGAGTTAAAGAGTAATGAAAGCTCATTGGGGGATGTGATTTTTTTTTTTAATCTTCAGTTCTTCAGTAGTTCTGAAGTTCATATCCTTTAAGGTTATTTCCCCTATTCCATATAGTTACAGACATTTCACTATTCATATAAATATCTAATATTTAAAAACCAGGCTACCATCTGGGCAACTGGACCCACAGAGACCTCTGACACAAAATACTAATCCTCATTATATTCTTATGACATAGGAAAATATGAAGCTCTGCAGCTGTAAGGTCAAATGGCCCAAGAGATCTTCTGTGACAGGAAAATTTTTGTTATCAGACCTAGGCAAAATGTTTACCTCAGAAGCAAGAAGTACTCCAAAATGACTTGATCTCCTTCCATGAAAAGCCTTGGAAACCTTTGGAACTACTGGGTTTGTGCACAAAAAAAAAATTGCAGGCAGGTTTTGGGTAATTGCAGGCAGGTTTTGGGTATTTTTGATACATGTTTTTGAACTGGTGAGATATATATTACATGACTCAATCTATGTAACTGGCTGTTCTGCAGTAGCCATTTTGACCGTCTAAACAAGAAGCTGAATTTTCTGAACCTCCTCAATTTTCTAATTCCATTAGACCCTATAACTATAAGTACTCCATCTGAGATGCTGTGGGACTATAGATTCCTAAGGGCTCCATTATGCCATATCCCTCTTTGTCAACCCAAATCAGCAACTCCATCTGTTGTGTAACAGAAAAGGCTAAACTGCTGTGGACTAAGCTCTCTTTGGAAGCAAAATGGTGTTGTCACATCAGTGAGATGATATGTCAGAGAAAAATGTGATGATAAGCTTGGTCTATTTAGCCTGGAGAAAGTGCCATGCTAACTCGATTCCTTCTAGATTCAGGCAAGTATCTGCAAAGCGTGTCACACCGTAGAGATGCTAGCTTGGACTTCTCTCCCTGTGCTCCATTTGGATGCTTCCAACACAGCCAAAACCCCTGAAAATTCTGGTTTTAAACAAATAGAAATGTGGCTGGCTCTGCTACTTCAAGAACTTAAGCACCTCAGTTTGTACAAGGCATTCCTTCAGGCAGTCTGTGGCAGGATGTTCATTTCCATACAAGATGCAGTTGGTAAATGCTGTGAAAGAAGGACAATTCCACAACTTCACTGAAGAGGTGTAGGCTGAACAGCAACAGCACTTTGCACATTTTTTTACCAGCACATCGAACAAGGCAATATCTAACACGATAAACTGCAGTGGAGAGAAACCTTTAGTTCTTGCCTCTGATTTCAAAATCTACTGACAAGCAAAACTGCTAGCTAGCAGCACTGATGTGACACCCTGACTCAAAAGAGTGGCTTGTAGCTTGGTCATTAGATTATAATGGAAAAGAAGTCATGCTTATGAGGAATACGTGAGTGTTGGGGGTTTTAAACCCATAGGAAAGATTTAAATGAGATCATTACTGAGCTTAAGAGAGATCTCCCTCTTCCAAAGAGGGAGGCAAGGAATGGAGGTGCTCTGTTAATCTATCAACTATAGCCAGTTTGCATGATAACACAGGTATCTCTTTTGCAGCATTAAACCCCTCACACACACAAACACATAAAGAAAACCCAAAGGGCCAATACAGATTATCTGTATGTCTCTTGTTGATGAGTGGTAACTGTGGTTATGTGGGACTGTGCCAACAGTATAATCTCAGCAAAATGCTGAGATGTATCAGGGCGCTGTAGCGTAGGCAGCCAAATGGATGCAATCCTCAAGGATCCTGCTGTCGGGAAGGGCAAAGACAGAAATGATGTAAAGAACAGTTGTCTGCTGCATTAATTTGCTTCATATGCAGCTCTGACAGAGGGCTACCCACAACAATTCACACCTGGGTCTCGCTATGCATCATTTTCATTTATACTTAACTACAGCACACCTTTTTTATTCTGGCCCTGGCTTTCTCCATAAAGATCTGTTGATACTCCCCTACTTTGACCTCTTTTACTTCTTGCTAGGCAGGGTGTGGTCCTGGGCTTCCCACACGTCTCTTCCAGACACAATCTGCTGTACAATCTGCCATGTTAATAATCCTCAATTTACAGCTTGTCTCACTCCTGATCTACAGAGCCCTCTGCAGTCCTCATGATCAACCACAGAAGCACACACAGTTCAACACTGACTTGCTCCATGCTCAACCTGCTATACCGTCCCAAGGGTCCCAAAACCAGCTAGGACAAATCCACCCAAATACTGACTTCCTAAACCTTTTCGCAAGTCCAGTTGAGGGCCACTCCCAAGATAAAAAAAAAATGTCTTAGCCTGCAGGGAAAACATGTCGTTCCCCCTTGTGCTCAGATTCATGTGGGAGTCTCAGTTATTCTGCATGCAGTGCCCCTGGGCAGTAAAGCTTGGGCAGACCTCCCCAGTGGGGATGGAAAGAAGGAACATTTGCAAAACGTTTATTAAAAAGGAACAACAACAACAGAAAGTCACAATTAATTCGATTTGTGATTTCTTTTTTCCAATTATTAGTAGTAATTATAAAGCTGTAAGTTTTCCACAAGCACTCCAAAGGGACCTAAGAATGAAGAAACAAATTTTAGCCAGAAGATGACCTTGTTTTCCAAGTGACATTTTTCCACAGAATGATTAAACAGGAAGGCAGATAGACTGAGAAGTATCATTTTCCTCTCATGCAAATGAAAAGAACAGAGCAAGACTATATTGAAACGACAAGCCAACAGAAAATAAAAAAAAAAAAAGAAGGGAAAGTATCAGATGACACGGACACAGGCCTTGGTTTCTATGAGGAGTACCCTGTTAACCCACTCATTGTTCTCCTCCATTTTTACAGAGCTTATGGTAAGCTCCTTCCCCACCCCCCAGCGCCACGCACGCAGGCTGCCAGAAAAGGATCAGCGTTCTCGCTGGCAAGCTACTGCGGATGCCCGAAAAGATGGGGTGCAACACCCTGCTCCCACCCACCACAGCAGACCTTCCTCCATCATCAGCAGCCAGAGCTTTGCGCTAGAGAAAAAAGCAGCCTGGAATCTGAATCAGATCATCGAGCGCATAATCCTCTTTGCTAATATTTTTTTCGCCTTAAAAAAAAAAAGAAGTAGTCGACAGCCGACCAGGAAAGCAAAGGGGACCTGCCAGGCAAGCCAGGCCAGCAGCAATCGCCAGCAATCGCAACCGCCCCACACTCACAGGGACTCTGTCGGGGTATTTCTTCCTGATTTTCTCCCCTTCTTTTTTCCTGTACTCGAACGGGTGGTCTTCCTTGTACTGGAACTTCATGGTGGCGGGCTGTCACCTTCCCTTCCCTGCGGCCGAGTACTGGGCGAGCCCCCGCAAGCGCAGCGCAGCCCTAAGCCCTGCTGCGGGAACGCACCAGTCCGCGGACAGCAAACTGGGAACCGTGACGTCAGGGGGATGCACAGCGCTACCCCCACCTCCCGCCGTCACGCTGCCGCCGGGGCGGGGGCTCTGGCTGCCTGCGGGCGGGGCTTGGGGCCACGCCACCCGGGGGGAGGGGAAGAAGCGATGTCCCTTCACGTACGGGGGAGTGGGATGAGGAGAGTTGTTCTACTTTCCAGCATACGCGCGGCAAGGTGTGTATATATATGTTTTTCAAGGCAGCAAAATAAACATCCAGTTGAACACTCCACCCCCCCCACCCCCCGGCGTGACTCAGGGTTATAAATAGAGCATGAGCAGGCACGTAATGCACCCAGGATTGCGGGTATGGCCGCGTCGCTCCTCCCTCTGTCCCGCGTCGTGGGGCGCCTGATCTGTTCTTTCAGTGGCTGTGAGATGTTAAAGTGAAAAAAACCAAACCAACAACATTTTCGTGACCGTTCCTGTTGGAACTGAATTTTTGCCCTGTTTATAACAGCTAAGTTAAACAACAAGGGGTAGGAAGTGTATCGTATAATGTTTCAGACCAGATGCCTGTTACCAACAGCAGACAGTTAAAGGGAACTGTCTGCAAACAAGCCAAAACAGCCAGCCAATTTTAGCCCAGTTACTCAGTTGATACATACTTGGAATATCTTTGGGATTTTTTTTGTCTAGGAGTAGTTGGGCTCCCAATTATTTACTGACTAGCAAAATGAGAAGATATTAATGATTGAATCAGCATGCTCAAATCAGCACAAAAATTAATTGCTGCTACCCTGGGTGTTACTGAGATCTGTAAGTGAAGAACTCTCATTGCACTGGAGAGCTTGCACTGGAAAGCAAGCATTACTTTATTTGGCAGAGGGGGCATGGGGGATAGCATACCCACCGAGACTGTATTTATACACTGTATACACCATCCATGCTGTGTTTATGCACAAAATTAGCATAGTTAATAATTTATCAAACCCTCTCGCCTTTGTAATTTACATACAATGTAGTAATTTACATACAATTATAATACTGCTGACTCAATACTTCCACTATTACGCATGCTCNCTGGAGAGCTTGCACTGGAAAGCAAGCATTACTTTATTTGGCAGAGGGGGCATGGGGGATAGCATACCCACCGAGACTGTATTTATACACTGTATACACCATCCATGCTGTGTTTATGCACAAAATTAGCATAGTTAATAATTTATCAAACCCTCTCGCCTTTGTAATTTACATACAATGTAGTAATTTACATACAATTATAATACTGCTGACTCAATACTTCCACTATTACGCATGCTCAGAGGTCTTCACCTGGGCAAGGGTCTTTTTGATCTATGGGTGTGACTTTTAGTATTATAATGAGGGTAGTTTGGCTAAGGACACAAGGACCTCAAGTTTTCTTGCCATGTTGGCAATGCACACAAAATGTCTTGAAACATTCTGATACCTTTTTTCTTCAAGGCCTGACTGTTCAGGGGAGTCCTTGGTCAAAGGATACTAAATANAGTAGTAATTATAAAGCTGTAAGTTTTCCACAAGCACTCCAAAGGGACCTAAGAATGAAGAAACAAATTTTAGCCAGAAGATGACCTTGTTTTCCAAGTGACATTTTTCCACAGAATGATTAAACAGGAAGGCAGATAGACTGAGAAGTATCATTTTCCTCTCATGCAAATGAAAAGAACAGAGCAAGACTATATTGAAACGACAAGCCAACAGAAAATAAAAAAAAAAAAAGAAGGGAAAGTATCAGATGACACGGACACAGGCCTTGGTTTCTATGAGGAGTACCCTGTTAACCCACTCATTGTTCTCCTCCATTTTTACAGAGCTTATGGTAAGCTCCTTCCCCACCCCCCAGCGCCACGCACGCAGGCTGCCAGAAAAGGATCAGCGTTCTCGCTGGCAAGCTACTGCGGATGCCCGAAAAGATGGGGTGCAACACCCTGCTCCCACCCACCACAGCAGACCTTCCTCCATCATCAGCAGCCAGAGCTTTGCGCTAGAGAAAAAAGCAGCCTGGAATCTGAATCAGATCATCGAGCGCATAATCCTCTTTGCTAATATTTTTTTCGCCTTAAAAAAAAAAAGAAGTAGTCGACAGCCGACCAGGAAAGCAAAGGGGACCTGCCAGGCAAGCCAGGCCAGCAGCAATCGCCAGCAATCGCAACCGCCCCACACTCACAGGGACTCTGTCGGGGTATTTCTTCCTGATTTTCTCCCCTTCTTTTTTCCTGTACTCGAACGGGTGGTCTTCCTTGTACTGGAACTTCATGGTGGCGGGCTGTCACCTTCCCTTCCCTGCGGCCGAGTACTGGGCGAGCCCCCGCAAGCGCAGCGCAGCCCTAAGCCCTGCTGCGGGAACGCACCAGTCCGCGGACAGCAAACTGGGAACCGTGACGTCAGGGGGATGCACAGCGCTACCCCCACCTCCCGCCGTCACGCTGCCGCCGGGGCGGGGGCTCTGGCTGCCTGCGGGCGGGGCTTGGGGCCACGCCACCCGGGGGGAGGGGAAGAAGCGATGTCCCTTCACGTACGGGGGAGTGGGATGAGGAGAGTTGTTCTACTTTCCAGCATACGCGCGGCAAGGTGTGTATATATATGTTTTTCAAGGCAGCAAAATAAACATCCAGTTGAACACTCCACCCCCCCCACCCCCCGGCGTGACTCAGGGTTATAAATAGAGCATGAGCAGGCACGTAATGCACCCAGGATTGCGGGTATGGCCGCGTCGCTCCTCCCTCTGTCCCGCGTCGTGGGGCGCCTGATCTGTTCTTTCAGTGGCTGTGAGATGTTAAAGTGAAAAAAACCAAACCAACAACATTTTCGTGACCGTTCCTGTTGGAACTGAATTTTTGCCCTGTTTATAACAGCTAAGTTAAACAACAAGGGGTAGGAAGTGTATCGTATAATGTTTCAGACCAGATGCCTGTTACCAACAGCAGACAGTTAAAGGGAACTGTCTGCAAACAAGCCAAAACAGCCAGCCAATTTTAGCCCAGTTACTCAGTTGATACATACTTGGAATATCTTTGGGATTTTTTTTGTCTAGGAGTAGTTGGGCTCCCAATTATTTACTGACTAGCAAAATGAGAAGATATTAATGATTGAATCAGCATGCTCAAATCAGCACAAAAATTAATTGCTGCTACCCTGGGTGTTACTGAGATCTGTAAGTGAAGAACTCTCATTGCACTGGAGAGCTTGCACTGGAAAGCAAGCATTACTTTATTTGGCAGAGGGGGCATGGGGGATAGCATACCCACCGAGACTGTATTTATACACTGTATACACCATCCATGCTGTGTTTATGCACAAAATTAGCATAGTTAATAATTTATCAAACCCTCTCGCCTTTGTAATTTACATACAATGTAGTAATTTACATACAATTATAATACTGCTGACTCAATACTTCCACTATTACGCATGCTCAGAGGTCTTCACCTGGGCAAGGGTCTTTTTGATCTATGGGTGTGACTTTTAGTATTATAATGAGGGTAGTTTGGCTAAGGACACAAGGACCTCAAGTTTTCTTGCCATGTTGGCAATGCACACAAAATGTCTTGAAACATTCTGATACCTTTTTTCTTCAAGGCCTGACTGTTCAGGGGAGTCCTTGGTCAAAGGATACTAAATACTGGTTCTTCTGATTACAATACAATATGAGCTCAGTTTTAGAGTCAGTTCTCAGCAAGGACTTGATTGTTTAAGTCTCTGATATAATGGGGAAAATGAATGGGAGTGTAACAAGTAATTATCTCTTTGCATGCCTCATCCAGAGAATCAGAACTTTTCCAAGGGTGATCTTTTAGTTGTGTAGTAGTTTCAGGTGCAGTAGTAGAAGCTGAGTGGAATAGCAGACTGCTTTGGATGCATAAGGTCACTCTCCGAGGCCATACCAGTGGCAGAGGTGAGTGGATCCAGGTTTCAACATTGTGCCAGGGTGTTGACTCAGAACAAAGGCAGGAAAAGACATTGTTGCTGTTTTGCTGGTGCTCTGCTCCTCCAGCGTGGGTAGAATGGAAAAAACATCAGACTGTGGCAAAGAGTCAGCTTGAATTTTGATGAAATTGAAGAGCAAACTGGATACTCCTTAATGGTAAAAACAGGATCAGGGGAGCATAAAGCCCCGGTCTTTTTCTAGAAGTATTCGTATAAATCCTTTTGGCTGTCCCAAGAAACTCACAGAACTGGTGGCTTTATTCCTATGTATTGGCACACTTGAGTTGCCTGCAGAATGCGACGCAAGCTGACACCAGGGGTATGAAGATCCCACTACAAATCCTTACAACAGATCCAGGGTGTTAGCTTGTGCTCTCTGCCTTGTAGAGAGCTGTTTCATGTACTGGCCACCACCCACCTTTGCAGTCAATAGTACACTGCCTTATGAAGCCAGAGGCCTTTTGGTAATGCTCCTTCTCCAAGCCCTGGTGCACTGTGATCTCTCACCTTGAATCTAAGGAGAAGAGGTATGGAGGAAATATATTTACTTAGTTACAGATTTTCTCAGATGATGGCAGCTTTTAGGTAATCTTGCCTGGCACAGGAGTGTAAATGGACATGGGATAGAAATCTCACCTATACTTATAATGTAGGCATATACAGCTGAGCCTGTCACTTTAAACAGCCTTTGTGGTCAATGGCAATAAATACGCATGTTGAGGTGGGATTTTTCTCACCTGAATCATGACATCTACTTTTGGATGGCTGAAGTGTGCCCCCAAGAACTCTGGCAGGTGCTGTAGTGTCTCAGCTTTTACTACTCAGTGCAGTGTAGCATGACCTCCTGCATGGCTCAATGGTCAGCTCCAACAGGCCAACACCCAAATCTCATGAGGGTATAAGCCCATAGTGGGAATGGCATAGATCAGTGTGTCCCAGCCTTCACTAGTTCATGTGCATAAGGTTTGTAGAGGAAGCATCATCAACTTGTTTTTGTCTGTCCTAGGACACGTCAACATTTCAACAGCTTTCATGGTCAGAAGATCTCAGAAGGGTGTGTCAGAAGGCAGGCTTTATTTTTGTGCAGTGCCATAGTAAATCCTGAACGCATCCCAGGGTTTAGACTCGGGGAAATTTCTGGTTTCATAGCATTGTGCCTTTCTGTAATACCTGTGTTTGGCCTTCTTGCTTCCTAACTGCCTGCAGCATAGCAGTTGCTGAAGAGTATTGAAGCTCTGTAAGTGATGTAGATGCCTCTTCCTCAAGGACAAAAGAGAGGAATTTTTCTAGCCTGTTTCTAGGCCACCAACACATTCTGGCAATTTTAACAGATTGATCTCAAACTCCTCTTGTCCTGTAAATCATTGTTTCCATCTCCAGCACTATATATAAAGCAGGTGAGCTAGCATTTAGTTTGAATTTCTGTCGACAAATCAGAGATGAGTTTCAGGGTTCTTCCCTGGTCTGATGCAAAGACATAGCCTGAGAGCGCATTGCTAGGTGAG
Source organism: Brachypteracias leptosomus (assembly GCA_013401335.1). Taxonomy (NCBI): domain Eukaryota; kingdom Metazoa; phylum Chordata; class Aves; order Coraciiformes; family Brachypteraciidae; genus Brachypteracias; species Brachypteracias leptosomus. Next base: position 24,504 of record VYZX01007923.1, on the reverse strand, counting down.
TTCTCCTTCCTCAACAAATCCCACATGAGGATCACAAATCTCCTTACTGAACTCTTCCTGCCCTGATGATGCAGCCCTGGATATGCAGCTGCAAGCCTCGCTCCTCCCGCTCCCCCACTTCCTCCCTATCAGGCACTGAATTCCCAGTCCTCTCCTCCAGCTCAATAATAACAGCAACGTCATTGGCACAACAGCAGGCAGGAAGATGATACATGCAGAAGCAGTGAGGAACAGCTAATCATCTGACTTAGAGTTCTTATTAAAATGTCAACCCATAGGCATGTGACAAACCCCACATTCTGGGTTCATGTGCTGTAGGGAGGAACTGGAGGTGGAGAAATGGGGTTGGCTAGTTCTTCTACCCTGGACTGCCAGCACAAAGTGGTCCTCCACAGAGTGCCAAACCATTATACTCCTTTTTTAACCTAGGGTGTCAGAACAGCTCTGAGCATGTTGTATATCACTGTGTCTGCAGCTCACATAGGCAGAGATTCACTCTCAAAGGGATTCCCCAAGCGTTGCCAATGCTGTAGCCATAGAAACAGGAGATAAAAATATTTGCACAGAATCTGGGGGCAGCCCGTGCTGTACCACATAGTGTTACAGGGGCACTGCTAGGAGCTCTGCAGTGCACTGCTGTGAAGTGAAGCTAACTCAAGTATATTTAGACATTTGGCTAAAATTCTGTGAATTAAGGCTAAAATATCCGTTAGTTGCACTGTGTTTCTTGGAGATATCATCTAGGCGGATGTCTCTTGGCAATCCCTTGGAGCTACTGTTCAGCTCTCTATAACTCTGAACTCCCCATTTGTACCTCCACAGCCTTTTACTTTTTTTTCAATCTTTAGTGTGGACTCAGCTTATCAAAGCCTCTCTTGTCAGAAGACTTCTTCTTTGTAGTCTGAATGGTGATTAAACCACAGAGGCCATACCTAAAGTTGCTTATGATTCTGTTCTGTTTGATGACAATCCATAGCACAGTCCTTGCCTGGTGTCTCTTCCGCCACCACTCGTGACTGGTCAGCAGTTTCACTTGACACTGGATCTGTAGCAGCCTCAGCCAGTATAGGCACATTGGCCCTGGGTGAGGGCACAGAGTTAGTCACTCCCAGCAAACAATGGCTAATTGTTTAGGTGTTTTCTTTTCCTTTCCTCTAGGAAATGGCTCTGTATTGTCTATGCTGGACTGCCATCTCCCTGCTCTATTTTCTCCAAAAAAGCTGCTTGTGCCTCCCAAACTGATTGCATGGCCCAGCCTCAGCTCAAGTTGCTTAAATGCATACAAATGATGTTATGAGGCGATTAAAAGAAATACTTTGTTGTATGTCAAAAAGCAGCAGTAAAGGATAAAACCCCAGATCTGAATAACACAAGTCTGAGATCCCTTTGTTCCAAGCAATGTTTCCAAGTGGTCTGTTGGGGATGGGTATCACGGTCCTGTGAAAACAGAGGAACAATGCAACAGTGGGGGCAGTGGGATGTTTCTGAAACCCAGTCTTTAAGCACTACATGTTCTAGGGGAACCTAAGGGTGGTGTGGACAAGTCCTTTGCAGTGCCTGGTGTCGGTAGCTCATGTAGCTGCAACCAAAATTATGTCCGGGCTAAAGGTAGCAAGTGGAGACTGGTTCCTCTTTCTTGCGGGGGCACAATGGACAACGCCTACACAGACTAATGTAATCCAAGCATTGCCAAATTTATTAGCCCGAAGCTCTCTGGTTATATACATTTTAGCACTGATCATGCACCAAGCATAACTCTGATTGGTACAATAGCTTTGTCCAAGCACTGAATAACAAGTCCCAATTGGTCAAACATCACTGTCCACGAACCGCGGACTTGGCACTTAGTTCTTTCTTCAGCATCTTCTTTCTTGTTGCACCACTGCCAAGTCCTTTCCTTTACTACACATAGTCCATTGTCCTTTGTGTGGTTTTATCAACAGACCCCAAGGTCTGCTGGCAGGCTTCAAGGCCTGCTGCTCAGACCCTGGCCAGGGCCACCCAGTCTGTATTGCTCACATGTCCATTTGTATCCAAAAACTGCTGCTCCACACTTTCTCCTTTGAGATAACTTGTCCTGTGATTGCTTGGGTCCTACCCTTTTCCCAGTGTTTGGCCAAAGGTTGGGTGAACAAGTGAGCCAAAGCCAAGGCAAGGATCTGTGACTTGGTTATGATACAGTTATCTTCAGTACTTTGTGCATCATGTTCCTCACCTATAGGCAGAATACTAAGGCTTGTCTGATGTGTACACAATTTGACAACATGGTTAAAGTCTGTAAAGTGCATGGGAATCTTTAGATACAGATACTTAATTATTCGTAACTAAAAAGAATTGCTTTTGATGGCATTCTTTCCCTTGCACAGGATATTGGAGTGCTTAGAAAATGGGTACGCCAGTGCAGCCAATTTGACACGAGTTGCTTTACACAGCAGCTGAACAAACTATTATAGTATTATTTAATGATTAACAGAAACCTTTCATTTACTTTCCTGTCCTGGTTTGAGTTAGAACCAAACCAATTCTGTTCAGTGAATTTACTTTTCATCTGAGTCTCTGCTAACTAACTGCACTTTCTGAAGCTCACAGCACATTTTCGCAGACAGTGTCTGCTTCTAGCAGTGATAACACTTGATGTTTAAAGTTACTACCAAGGACTGGTGTGCAGACCAAGGTCACTGCTGAATCTTGTGTACCATATTGAGGGGTGCAGAAAGTGAAAGGCTGCACCTGTGGGGAGGAACAGCCAGGACAGGTGACCCTAAACTGACCAATGAAGTATTCCATCACATATACATCATATCAGTATAAAGCTGAGGTATCATGAGGGTCTCAGCACACCAATCCTTTTCTGGGGGGCCTTCTTGCCTTCTGGACCCTTCCCTTCGGCCTTCTTTCTTCTCAGCCCTGCCTTTGATCCTGATTCACATGCTCCTGAGCCCAGCTCCTGAACCCAGTTCCCGTCAGTGGCTGAGCCCAGTCTGGGACTTCCCCAGTGCCTGCTCCACAGTCTCAGTGGTGACGATGGCATAATTGCCATCAGGGGGAGGTTGGGTTCGATCATTTTATTATTATTATCTTCATTAAAGCTGTTTTAGTTTTCTTTTCTAATCTGGAAGCCCCTTTCTCATTCCCTTCCTCTCTCATTTGGGAGGGGAGGGGACCATAAGTCTCTCTCCCTTAAGCTCTTTCTCTCCTCTAATTGGGGTGGGGAAGAGGGGTTAACAGAGAGCGTCTATTGTAGGTCTGATGGATTGAACTTAAACCTTGACATTTCCAAAGTATGTTATTCTGTATTTGTGAGCAATTCATGTCCCTATTGCATTCAAGCATGGGGGAAACATTTGCTACTTGAATATTTGCTTAGATGTTGCTATTATGTTTAATAATAATATTATTATAATATTTAAGTATATTTAACATGATTACTTCTTTATGTTTAATAATATTTAATGTTTAATTTTCAGTCTGAAAACATAAAAGATTTCGAAGTGCTTATTGGCTGATATAACACAACACACAAAGACAACACACAAAGTTTATTCGGTGTCCAGACTCAACAGTGAGATGGAACTACCATTAATGGAGTAAAATAAACATCTGAGTACCAGCAAATTGCCAGACTAAATAGAACCTTAGTTCTGTAACTATGTAAACATGCTGTATTTTTGTGGGGTGTGGTCCTACTTTTTCACAAAGTACATGTGATCTTTACTGACTCTGTCCTCATTTTTTGTGAGGAATGTCTTTGAATCACAGCAGATCTGAGAGTGAGTGTGAAGTGTCTCCAGTCACGAACAGCTGGTTTTGCTTTCAAACGCAACCTTCTGTGGTTATGTCTGTAGGTCTGCATCTGGTGTTTTTTCATGTCCCGTGGGCTCTTGAGTGCTCATCTGAAGTCAGTTTAGTAAGAAGCAATCCCTGAGCAAGTGAAGTTATATCTATCATTATTGTACCTTGAAATATTTTGGATGTCTTGAAAGTAAAAAAGCTTGAGGGTACCTGCTGTAGCACCTAACATCTACGAGGTAAGGAAAGAAGGATGTGAGCAGATGGGAGAGTTAGAAAAACCTGTCTTCTGTTCAAGGGAAAAAAGCTGAAATCAGCAGGTAACACCCAGCTCTGGGTACGAGTGATCAGTAACTTTTCCCCTTGAAACTGAGGAAGGACATAGCAGAGGTGATTTGATGCAGCGGAGGGGAAAACTAAGAATTTTAAAACTTACCGTGCAAAAAAGCTCACAGTGTAATTATTATTGCAAATCATTAAAACTCGCGCATTCCTGTTCTTCCCGTGGAGCAGGGCTGCCATCTCGCGTTAGACGTCCGCGCAGCTCGGGGCTGCTAGACAGGAGGAAAGGGGTGGAGGCGGGGCAGGAACGGTATGTTCCCCTGGAAACGATGGTGAAGGCTTCCAGGAAGTTTCTGGGCTTCATAGTGCCTGACGCATGTTCAGCAGAACCAAATGGTTTTGCTCGCTTCAGGCTTTTGCTGTGGAGTAAACAAGTGCCTTCCAGGAAATGTTCTGCAGCTTGGTGGAGAAGTCAGGCTTGAACTGGACTTCAAAGAGTGGCTGATGAAATAGGTCACTCTGGTAGATGTTCCACAAACAGTTATTATTATTTCAAACATGCTGTATAGCAGAAGAGACATAGCCATATATGTCATCTATTTATTTATTCCCTTCTGGTTTAACAGTCATTAATAGAAAGGTTAGGCAATGACTAGGCAATTCAGGAGGAAGTTTGTGATCTAGGAAATCAAGATCGTCATTGGATACCAAATGCCTGTCTGGGCAAGGTCTGGGACATCATCCAAGATGTTTTCATTGTTCAGTTCAGCTTTATACTAGCCCTGAAGCTATCTTACCAACTTTCTCTAAAATTCTCCAAGGCTATAATCTCAACATCAGTTATGTTCCTAAACATATCTGGGGACCTGATCCTTGTTCTCGTTATCTACAAAATAACCACATTTTCTGTATTTCACAGGAAAGAAGATCAGCATATTAAGGACACTGAGAATTGGTTACTCCAGTAGGAAGGGCTATGCAAACACTTCAGAAAGATGGGAGATCCATTACCAGTGCATTCATATCAACATTATCATATACATGCAATTCATTCATGGCTGCTTATCATTTGATATTTGATGTCCTTCTGCTTTAATGTTTTCAGTTGCTGACCCTGTGGTAGAGACAATACTGATGTAATTCCACAGTCACCTTCTTGTGAGTACCTAGCCCAAGAAAACATTTTACAGATGGTCCATACCTGTTTTCGTCTAAGCAGTTGATTTATATTTCTGGATCATTCAACATATTTATATTGATTGTGAAAGACACACAAATTATTTCTATCTGAGAAACAGTTTAAATGTTTTATTAAATGGTCTTATTTAATTTGATCTACTTTTGACAGCAACATTAAGAATAATTAATAAATGATACAATATGAATGCAACTAAAATACAACTGAGCTTTATTTCAGAGGTAGTGTTCTTGCTCCTCCCCTTGTTTGATGTGTTAGTGCATACATCATATTTTTTAATTCATATATAAGAGCTTGTGACTGCTATTTCAGAATTGCTATAGATCCTATTCAGAATCAGACTGTCTTCATTCTCTGTCTCCTGTGGGGCATTTAGAGCATATACTGCACATACTACCAATGTATGCTCTTTTGTTTACATGCAGATTGTGTTCCTACACAGCTCCTTTTTAAATTTAGGCTTGAGGCAATCAGAATGAGTCAGCATCTGTAATCTCCCTGCAGGTTACTAGCCTGCAAAATGGCTCTGCACCTTGATCTAGCTGACTGCTTGTTTGTGCAAAGCGTGATACTAGTGATGTTTGTATGTGTAATAAATAGACATGGAGAAGGTCAATTGTCAGTTATTTCAAGGAGGTGTCAAAAGGAGCCATCAGAATATGCTGGATCTGAAACTATTTTAGTCTGTTTTTTTCCCCTTTTTCATTAGACTTAAGGAGGTTAATCTGATATTCCTAACCCTGCTCAGAAGAATTAGTGTCTGTAGGTAAATATTCTGTTATTATTTGTCATTCAGTAAAAATAGGCACTAGTGTTCTGGAAGGGCATCCTTGCACTCATCAGTTTGCAGTTTTTTCTCCGGCGCTGGATCCAGGTCTGGCACTTTCTGCCCCGTCTTGGCAACTGTGAATCTGCTCATGTGCAGTGCTTCTTCATAGACTGGAGGAGTGTCTGATGCTGAGAGGGGTGGCGTTCCCTGTGCAGCATTATGGGAGTGTGCCACTGCTAATATTGTCCTGGCAGCAGGCCCAAATACAGAATGGAGAGCTGTAAGGGAGGAGACAAATGCCTTTTTTTCTCATCCTGAAAACACCATGTGATTAGAGGAGGACAACTATATCTGCAGTGCACAGGCTTTTCTCTCCCCACAGCCTCAGTGTTTTCCTTTCACTGCCCCTTCATGCTTCCTAAAAGAGGGGAGGGTGTGAAACCTCATCAGCAACATCTCACAATTACTTCTTCCTCAAATGTCACAGAAGCCTGTAGCTGCCCTAATTCCATCCAAACATGTCTCACAGCTGATTCACCATCTGGCTGCATTTGCTACATGAAGCCTGGTAAGCACCTTAATTTGTTCTATGTACAGATACTGCTTTCCCTGCATCCTGCCATGAACTTCCCTCTGTCAGCTTTGAGGTGCCTCAATCTGGGCTTTTTACACTGCAGCCCCTCACATCAGGCTGTGCTGAGATCCCCAGCCTCTGTCAAAACCAACTCACAGGTAATGGTGCTCTGGAGGGTGCTGTCATGATCAAAAGCAATGACGGTGACCTCGTAGGGCTGAGGACTCGATTCCTCCCCTGTCTGATGGCAATGAAAACAGCATCTCACACACATGGAAACCAGGCCACACAGGAGCAGCAGCCCACCAATCACCACCACCAGCCTGAAAAGGGAGAGGACACAGAATTAGGACAGAAAGACTTTGTTTTCAGGGGCCCCTTTAAGATCTCTCCCTGCTTGAAGTAGGGCTAACCTCAGATCTGGACATGATCATTTGTAGCCTTGTCCAGCAGTTTGGACAGTCTTCGGGATGGAGATCTCACATTCTCTCTGGGTACCTGTTCTAGTGCTACACATCCATGGGGGAAACATTTTTTCCTTCTGCCTGATCAGAATTTCCCTGGATGCAGCTTGGCCAGTCAGCTCAGGTCCTTCTGCTGGGAGTCTCTGAGAAGACTGGCTCTATCGTCTCTCTAGATCCACTTTAGGTAGTGGAAAACTGTAATTAGGTTGCTCCCATGGCCTCCTCCAGGCTGAAGAAAGTTGGTCCTTTCAGCCTCTCCTCCAGGCCCATGAACATTTTATTTGCTCTCCAGTGGACTTGCTCCAGTTTGTCAACATCTGTCTTGTACTGAGGGACCGAGACTGGATCAAGATTGGACTACATATTCTAGATGTGTCTTCATGAATAACAACCAGAGAGGATGTGTGTCTCGATTTGCTGGCTATACTCTTATTAATGCAGCCTTGTAGATGTCCAACAACTACAATTCTTTTTATAGAATCATAGAATCATTAAGATTGGAAAAGACATCTAAGATCATCAAGTCCAACCGTCAACCCAACACTGCCGTGACCACTAGACCATGTCCTGAAGTGCCACATCTACATGCTTTTTGAACACCTCCAAGGAGGGTGACTCCACCACTTCCCTGGACAGCCTGTTCCAGTGCTTGACCACTCATTCAGTAAAGAGACTTTTCCTAATATCCAATCTATACTTCCCCTGGCACAACTTGAGGACATTTCCTGTCATCGTATCGCTAGTTACTTGGGAGAAGAGACCAACACCCACCTCTCTAAAACCTCCTTTCAGGTAGTTGTAGAAAGCACTAAGTTCTGCCCCTCAGCCTTCTCTTCTCCAGACTTAACAGTCCCAGTTCCCTCAGCCGCTCCTTATAAGACATGTTCTCCAGACCCCTCACCAGCTTGGTTGCCCTTTTCTGGGCCTGCTCCAGCGCCTCAATGTCTCTCTTATACTATGGCGCCCAAAAATGAACACAGTAACATATGCATATATGCGCATAATGTATGCCATCTTACCAGATATACCACAAATGGTCCCACTCCGTACCTGAACAGCTGAGGAGAAGAGGGTACAACATACAGTTAGCTACAGAATGCCAAATAAATGGGAAGATCCCTACTGTATCCTCTTCCAGTTTCTCTCAAGTTCCTCAATTACACTCCAGCTTCTAAGTGGCACAATGATGAGAAACTCATTGTGTTTCATGGAGGAGATAGTTGTCCAACCTCATCAATCTCCCTACTAGGTGAGTTTTCCTTCTGTTTGGCTTTATCTCTTTATTGTTCCCCTGATATTTGTGCCTACTCAATTCCATTTGCAAATCTTAGGGATCTGCATCATGTTATAATTTCTGAACTTCCCTTCTTTTATATATTTTTTTCACAATTTAGACTTGCCCAACCCTGTTATCTTTTGCTTTGTTTTTTCTGACTTTCTCTTTGATTTCTTTCTGGCCCTGGGGGTACATTCTGGGTGCTATGTTGTATGTTCCTTTAGTTTCAGTTAGTAGATCTGCCTGTACATTTTTTAATACTGTTTTTTAGTCAAAAAAAGAATCCTCCTAGGCAATTTTTCACATTTGTTTTGTCTTGATTTCTGTTATTGTTACAAATGACATCACCAAGGGAAACATTCACCAAAGTACTATATTTCAAATTATTTTTTAAGGAAAGATCTATGCCAAATTTATAGTCTCACTTAATCAAAATTACACCAAAAAGCTTTTAACTATTACAGTTACTCAAATAGGTAGCAGGAACAGTACCACATGATCGCTATATTGAATAGGTAATAAAAAATACACTTCACATTCAAAGCAACAGAAGTTTTATGTCAGTTTATAACAGTACGAGTTAAAGTAAGCTTTTCTGGAAAATGTCAGACACCATGTCATAACACCAATGTCTACTACTGCCTTTGTCCTTCATTCTCCACTTAAAAGAGTGCATGATCAACAGATACTCACAGCTCAGTGTTGAGACAGCCTTCCTCACCTCTCACTTGGGGGAACTAGAAGGAGAAAATCAAACAAGGCACAGCTAGAGTGAATTAAGTCTTTGCCATATGCAACTTCTATTTCTGTCAACTGGACTATTACCAGTCTGAATCTCTTACAGTAAGGACTCACTGTTACCTATCTTCCATTGTTTCCATCATATATTCTGCTGTAGATTTGAAATTACTGTGATACCAACTGCATTGTTTCATATCTTAACTTCCCATAGTCATTAAAATCCTACTTAGAACTGTTCCCAGCACAGAACTCCAAGTTACGTTCACCCTCACCACAGGTTTCCCTTTCCTCACCACAAGCTATATCATGCTACAAATGTAGATCCTTCTCCATGCTCAAATATTAAGAACTCATATTCATATTATACCCACAATTACTTGAATTCTGCTCTGTCCCTCCAGCACTCCTACTCATCTACATTCCTTTTCCCTGGGTACCCTGACCTCTGTTACCATCCCTGGAATAGCAGCAAATATTCTTTTCTTCTGCATGTCTGACTTTTATATGTCCAGTTCTTTCTAGTAGAAAATTACTGTGGCTTTTAATTGTTAATGCCTATCCATCTGTCCAAGGTAACTCCATAACTGAGCAGAGATCCCATAAAAAGGAACCTGAGATGTGACTTACCCATAAGAAACACTGTAAAATAAAGCAGATCATGACTGGGCTATGCATCCTTGTAGGGTGGTTCTGTGGCCTTTTGATGTCTCAAGCTGCTCAATGTCTTCTTGTCCTTTCTAGTTTCAGTTCATCCTCACAAGTCCACTGAGCAGGAGAAGGAGCAGATTCCTTCTTGTGTGTTGAATTCAATCTTTTTCCTGTTCTACCTCTTTTTGTCCTCCTGAGTCTCCTTCTCTGCCCTTCAGGTTTTTGCTTTCTCTTTTTCCCTCTTTGCCAGTGGCAATTCCTGTTTGTTTCTGCCTGTCTCCTTTTGTTATTCTCCTGGCCTGCTTCTCTTCCTCTTTTGAAGGGATCTCTAAAGCCTTCCAGTCAGATCAGGAGAAAAGCAGTGGCTACAAGTTCTTACTTTAGATGTTGAACTAGCTCAGTGAAGGACATCATGAGATCTCTGCAGCCTTGACCCTTCTCTTCTGTGAGCAGAAAGGGTCTCCTGAGTTTGTTCATTCCCAATTATTCCTCTCCCCGCCCCTACCCTGAGGGGGGTGGGTTGAAGGTCATGTTATTGACCTGTTTAAAAGGTGCTCTGTCCTGCAGCACCTTTTCTGTTCCTGCACTCACATTGTCCTACCTCTGTGGATCTAATCTATTGACTTTAGCCATATGATCAACACCCAGAATATATGTTACAAGCAAGATGTTCTGCTGAAGTGAAAGCATTTGCAATATAATAATTATATACAGCATTACATATATGGTTATATGAATATGTGCATGTGTATATGTATATGTATATGAATGCAACTTATATATATATGTATGTGTGCATATGCAACATTTCTTGTATCTCCCATTTTAAGGCTCTGCCACCATCTCTCATACCTGGTATTCTCCTGCGATGTCAGTCCTGCAACTGTCAGTCTGCTCATTCACATGTCCCACTCCTGAACTTCCAAGTCCCCCCAGATACTTTGTGACACAGGGAAGACATGTTGATTCCCCTATCCTGGATGCTATTTGTCCTGCAGCTGGTTAAATTATTAGGTTCCATTCAACAACCCATAAATTTTCTCTCTCTTGTAGAACTGCTTTAGAATTCTGTTATTGCTTGTGGCTATTCAGAATGTTATTATATGAATATAATTGTGTTCGACTTCTCTTTCACTTTTGAATAGCTGAGATAGAAAAAGTACTCTGCAGTAATGTGTTACTATTTGTGTTTGGGAACCACCTGGGACTGGTGCATAAATATACACTAGGGGCAGGATAGCAACTAGAGAAACTTGTTGCCCCATGTTGCAATCACAATGCATTCACATTAAACTGGTGAATCATTAGCCTTGGTGATGCATATTAGAGTTGCAAAGCAGAACCAATGGATTCATGAACATAATGTATTCCTCCAGAACAGGCTAAAAGCCATTTACCATTCTCCAATTATCAAAGTGGTGGTGCAGTATAAACATGCCCTAGCGTGAGTCAGTCAGTTTGTCTGTCTGTCTACCTATCTATCTAACAAGTCATCCTAGTCTACTACTGGAAGAAGGTCTCCAAGTTCTGGTGGGCAAATAAGAAACATAGAAATATGAGCTGCTTGCTTTGTATTTATATGGGAATTACCCAGTATTCTTTTTGCCTCTTTCTCCTTAAATTATTTTGTGTATTTTAGGAATTTTAGAAGGAAAGACCCAGCAGAACTGGAAAATAGGCTTTCTTGTAAGTACGGCTTTTAAAACCAGTGGGATTCAAAGTGGAAAAAGAAGTGCAGATTACCAATGGTTTTCAGGTTTTTTACTATTATCAGTGTGATAGTTCAGTAGATTATGACTTGATTTTTAACAGAAATTTAGTCTCATGAGAATTTAAATTCTAAAAGGGTAAAATAGGAGAAATGTCAGGTAAAAAGTGATAAAAAATTCTCTAAAGAAAAAGTAGCGATGTAACATGAAACAGTGACTCTTCCAAAAGCATATCATAACATTCTTGCTGAAACTTATTGATCACTCTTTTTCTATTTCTATGGCATCACTATAGATACTGTGCTTCCAGTAATCCATTTATGGCCCTGCTAGCCTTTAATTCAACAATGGTTTAAATTTCTCCAAATTTCCCTGGTATTTTGCATCAATTATCTCAATATTTTATTTTTATTTGTTTTATGTTTTATTGAAATTACTTTTCTCTTCCATGTATCCCCCTTGCCACCTTACAAGAGATGTTAAAAATGTGATCAGACCCTTACAGAACTACTAAACCAAACAAAAATATCTCATCATTGACTTTTTTGTGTTCTTTGTGATTGTTTAAAATCTAAGGGTGTGTTCTTACTAAACTATGTGATTTGAACGTTTCCTTCCTTGGGTGCTAGATAAAGCAGATTGTGATATGGACAGGAAGCACTTCTGCCCTCTCTGCTTCCCTGTTTTGCTTGTATCAAGGCATGCATCTCAAGCCTGGTTTAATTTTTTTTTTCCTAGATAGCATGGTCTTAACTGGGAGTAAAGCTTTTTAATGAGCTGAAAAAATGTTGCTTGTTG